>LPNX010924252.1:561022-686733 GCA_001517045.1 Pseudotsuga menziesii | reverse complement strand
AGATTATATATTTTAAAATGAAGCAAACACTACTTATGCAAAAATCACAATGCAAAAGACTAACTATGTTTTGTTTTCACTTTAAAAATTGCTCAAAAAAAAACTACTATGCATCTACAATGCACTATGCTTGAGTCAACTTGAAACTTACGAACTGTATACAAACTACAAACTGAAACAAACAGGCTGACAGAACCAACAGACCAGCAAGAGAAGCAGGCTAGCAACCCTAGCTTGGGTGCAAACAATGACACAAAACCACTACAGACTTAAAAAGGCAAGTGCAAACCAGCAACTGTCAGAAAGCAGACTGGAAAAATAGAGCCCAAGACCCTGATCACTAATCTGGACTAAGACACTTTAACCAAGAACCCAAACAGGCCAAATGCTTCAGGATGCAAACAATAAATAAACCAAGTAAAAGGACTCAAATGGCTTTCAAAAAGCACTAAGATGTGGTCACCTGAGGCAGTCAAGCAAACTCTACAGCATTCTTAAAGAAAGTCTTCTCAGAAAACAAGGAATATAACAAGAAAAAGACACAAGCAAACTCTTCTTTAAAAATCCAAACTTTCAAGAGATTCGCGACTGTCTAACAGTGCAACTCGCGAATGCTCGCGACTGTGTAGTATAACAACCCGCGAATGCAACTTTATACTCGCGATTGTTCAGTGGAACAACCCACGAATGGGTATAGAAATTTTCTCAAAAGCAAAGAAAAAACCCTAAGACTTTCAGACGCTGAAGTAAGAAAGAGCCAGGATAAAAAACCACAAGCAGACTCACAAGCAAACTGGTCAGGATAACAGAAATGACCTACAGCAGTCTAGGCCTCCCCAGCGGAGTCGCCAATTCTGTTGTAAGGGATTATGAACCTAATAATCGTAGGTCAGGGGTTACCAACATACTCAAACACTTGCAGACAATTGACTTCTAAAGTGCAAAATAGGAAATAGAAGGGTTAGAAGAACTTACTTGTTAAACGAAGTTCGATCCTTGCTAGTCCTCTTCCAATCTGCTCCACTTCCAAAGTCTTCAAGGTTCACTCCTCTTTCACCTGTTCAGAGACAATCTTCCAGATATAGAATGATTCATATATATATGTTAGCAGGTTAGATAAATCAAATATGAAATACTGAAGCATAAACAATTATCAAACCAAGATATATGAGACACATGTGGAAGAAGTAATCTCTTTATTATCAATAATGAGAAAGTTTAGAGTACAACCAAACGTCTGAGACAAGGACTCCTTTGTCACCAAAGGATTCTTAGTTTCACTGCTCCAAAGACTTCAGTAAACAATCCACCAGCATAACTTTGCTCCAAAGTGTAAGTATCTACAACCCTCCCCAAGGCCTGTATTTATATGGGTGAAATAAGGCAGTTCTCGAAGGTTAGGGAGGTTATAGCAGTTAGGGAGATTAAGTAAAATGACTTAACTAAACTCCCATTAGCGCGTGATTTTGTGTTTTCACGTTAAGAAGCACATTCGTGGGTATGTAGTAGAGAAACCCGCGAATGATTCGCGACTCTTTATAAGCGCAACCCGTTAATACAAGGATTCACGACTTGCTGTAAGGGAGACTCGTGAATGATGCGCGAGTTGTCTAAAAGGAGAGTCGCGAATACATCCCAACATGGCTAAATGGCAAAGTAACTAGCTGGATGAAGGTATAATGTATTTCTTGACAAGCCAAGCTATAGTGTTAAGGGCAAACCTCTATCCATAAGTGTCCTTTTGTGTGCCGACATGAGGGATATTAGCACTCAGATGGAGAGGTGCCACTCAGGTGTATAACAATGGGATTTCAAACAAATGTCTATTGTATCAGTATACATGTCCAAGGAAAATCATGAACAACTTTGGTCATAGGTAATTCAATAGTCAACTTTCATATTTCTAGCTTATATGGTCCTTATATTTCGAATGGATCAACAAGAAGAAAATGAAGGCACTTCTCCAACTTCTTGGATTTGTGCACCAGTTATGATTATGCAAGAATACAAATAGCACCATAAACTTTTTAAGTCCACTGGAAGAATGGAATTCTCTTGACTTGCCAAAGATCAAAGTTTAACTATCACTCCCCAGTTAGTAGGAACTCATGTTCTCATTGTGGTGGTCTTCATCAGGTTATTGCATGCTTAATACTTTTCTATCATACTACATATTTTAATTCTTAATATGTATCTCTCCTACAAATAATAACCGACCATATGTATCAATATGGATCATACAATGTTCTATGCAATATTTTGTCACTCCATACTTATTAGGGACCCATGTTCTTAGTGTAGCTTGGAAGGTCCTCATCGACCATTAGATTCTTACTATTGTTTTATTATTATAATTCATATTTTAATGTTTAATATGCATCTCTCTTCCACAAATTTCAAGTGAATAAATCTATATGTTCTCAATGTGGCTTGGAAGGTATTCACCGACCACTAAATAATTGCTATTTTTTTATCATCCTTCATAATATACTGTTTAATAGACATCTCTCTCCTATAAATTTCAGGTGAAGATATCTATCAATGTGGATCATCATGTAGTGCTCTAATTTTAATGAATATAAATACATCAACCCTTTTTATTACTTAGTAGGAAAGGAACATACTTCAGAGTAATTTCATCCTTTCTAATTCTTCACCATCAGCTTCCAAACAAAGTTGGATGCAAACACCATATTATTATTAGCTACAGAGAAGAGTTATTTGGTCAAATGTATCAGATAATCAATCCTTGCTAATTGTTTTAGATACAGTGAAAAACAATTCTCAAACCGCTGAGACGAACTTAGTTTCCCCAAATGTTTGCGTCTTAGATACTGCTTCCTTTGAAAGAATGTTGCCAAATTCTATTTGGGATTATAGTTCAGAATTTGGTGTTTAGAATTACCTAAAATTCCACCTTATTTAGAGTATAGACATCATGCTTCACATACTTTTTCTAGCATATCCCTTCTCTTAGAGAATGCGCAAGCTCCTCTATTTTATGCAAAACTCAAATGGCAGGATGAATTTCAAGGTGATTGAAAAAACCCAACGCATTCAAAGTACTTTGGTTTTGACTATGCTTTAAAGAGGAAAATAAAAAATAATTTACAAACTTCAACTAAAAAATAAATCAATTAGTCCTGAAGCAGTTCTCTTGGAAGAAAAATCCCACAATGAACAACTGCTCTACTGGCAAAGAACAACAATTTCAAGATAGCTATAACTTTATAAACCAAGTTAAATTTCCCTCATACTATCATGTTCATAAATTTTCTTTTGGAAAGCATAAAATCGATAATTTTATACATCACAAGTTTTGTTTCGAGAGTTTCAGTTTTGCCAAGATTGTAGTTATTTATTTATTGCTTGGCATAAATACATTCGAGTACCATTAAAAATTGTACTGTTGTACATCCAACTAGTTTTATTTTTCTTTCTTGGTAACCAAGTTTGTGATTCATATTATTTGGGAAGCTGGATTCCTCTCCTATCCGACATTTCTATATAAATGTTTTCATGTCTAAAGAAAAGCAATGCTTTAAAGTTTATTATGTATATTTTCTCTCTTTATAATTGTGGTTATTTTTGTTTTAGATATTTTTCAGCATGGTATTAGAGTAGGGAATGATTTGAACTCTCTCAAAAGAGGGGGAACTGTTGATCTTGTGAATTCCTTGAATCATAATTCCCCACTTTGGTATTTTTCGTTGTTTCATATTTATTTGTTTGACAACAAAAATATTTTGGGAAAATTGCTATTGGAATATGGAAGGGAAACAAAACAAAAGAAAGCATGGGACTATAGAGTTTTACATACTTTCTTATGAAGAATGAATCTCTAGATGGAAAAGTGCATTTTGTGACTACGGGAAGTGACATGTTGTTTTGAGTTGTGAGAAATAAGCAATGTGCTTTTGGATTTAGGTTACTGCATTTTCCCTCCATGTACAAGAATAGGATTTTCCTTGTATGAGTCACATCCATGTTCAACCATTGGTCCCAATAAAAAATACACTAAAATACATTAGGACTACACAACTTGGAACTTTGTGGCTAGGTTTTTAAAGTTGACTAAATTGTCAAATTCTTGATTTTTAGGAGCTTCAAACATCATATATAGAGTTAAGTGGTTTGAATTTTTTTTCACATGGAAATTTTAATTGCATAAAAATATGTGTTCAAGTTTATTTTATTTTTTATATATTATAATGACATGCTTTGTATTTTGTTTTTTCCATACAGTCATACTCAAGGAGAGGGAGGCGAGTTCTACTAAAAATACTGAGCTTATTGTAATTAATTTTCCTTGTGTTGCATTAATGTTGCATAAATGCATGGTATATATTTGAATTTATCATTGTCATCTTTTAAAGGTATGATTCATACTCACTAGTAAGGATAAATCGTTCAATATCAAGGTCAGTTTCAAGGTCTCGGAGCCGTTCCAGGAAAGGGGATTTAAATGTTTTTATGCAGTGACATTCTATGGTGTCAAAAATATTCCACCCAAAAAATTATGCATTAGAAACATTAAGATGATTTATTATGTTTTTCATGCCTTTGTTTAATTAGGAGCTAGGACTCGAATGATGTTGCAACTACTGCAAACAACCTTAATTTTACAGGCTTGTATTTTCTAATTAGAAAAGGGGATATTCAAGATCATTTCTCTAGATAAGGAAAGGTAAGTATTTCTTTTGTGATATTATGTTGTGTGGTTTTGTTTTCTTGCAGTTTTTATACCTTGAGAGTAGAACTTGATATTTATATATTATAGTTAAAGAGCATATCTTGACATAAGGATAGATCAAACCTTGAACAAGAATGAAGTTTATTCTTTTATCCATTATGTGTATAGGGTTTTTTAAGTTATTAATTAAAAACCAATTTTTTTCGGGTGAGCACTGGAAGTTTCAATATTTGTATGAAAATTTCAGAAATTCTTTGATTTTTCATAGGATCCGTTTCATGGGACTAGGATACATTTCCTTCTGTAAGGATCAATTTCCATGAAGGATCCGATCCAGATACCTATTGGATCCATAGATCCACGAATCTTACACACTGGGTGGCAAATCTGGTAACATAGGTCGTATGTCTTGCATTTTTTTCAATGTAGTAAACTGACTTTTTCCTTGCATATGCCTCCATGCATACAATTAAATTTTGTGTAGATGTTGTAGAGTGTATGAAAAGTACTTCTATATCCCTATATTTTGTATTATGTAGTGTGTGAGATTAGTTTACCATGAGAATTGATCAATTTTATTGATCATTAACCTCTCTATCTTGTTTTCTCGGTCTTTCCCTTCATAAATGTGTTGTGTGTTAGCTTTTAGTGAAATTCTAAATATTTTACTCATTAGTATATTCTTGATTATTTTTTGTTGGAAGAATTATACTAATGCAAGAAAAAGGGAAGTGGGGAAGGACACCTACATCTGAAAATTACCTACACGTGAGGCCAACAAGAGGTAACAAGAAACTATTTTAAATTCCCCTTGTTTTCCAGTGTAATAAATTCCATTTTTTTTTATTGATACTTACTTCTCACATTTTCCCTCAAAATTGTCTTTTGCTTTTGGGACTTCTCTTTTCACAGTATATAGTGTTCCCATTATCCACTTGCATTTTTTTGGTCTAAATTGGAGCATGCATGATAGAAGTATATTAGGTTCATTGCTTCCTCCTTTGCTCCTAATTTATATAGATGTGTTTAATTATTATGATTGTTGCAATTGCCTTGATTTATCCCTTATCTTTCCATTTATTTTATCAAATTAATGCTTGATATAGAGACTAATGGTTTTTTACTTCCATGTTTTCTCCTTGCTTTGACTTTGCGTAGGTTTGTTACTATTTTTCAGTTCATATGAGCATGTGTTTTTCGTCAAGTACAACACTGGTTTGACACATTGCAAAAAAGGAAGATTGTTAGAAACTTTACTAAACAAGGTGATTTTTATGCCAATTGTGAGCCCATATGATCTTTTAAACTTATGCATTTAGTGTTCTTGTTGTATGTTCATTTATTACGTTTTTTTTTGTTAAAAATATGTTAAAAATACTTGTGATTTAAGCTTGCGAGAATTTGTAAATTCAACTAAGATAGAAGTAAAAGGCTACTACACAAGACACATTTTGACTTCTAAGTTATTCACAACGAAATAGGTTCATCCAAGTTTTATGAAGTCCAAATGTTAAGAATGCTCAGACTCTCAAATTAATAGAAATATTAAGAATGGAAATTTCATTAAAACAAAATAACAACACTTCTTGTAGACTGTTAGGATGTTTTTATGGGGCTTTTTGCATTATCCTTTCTCTAAAAATTTTCAACATCCTTTTTATAATATATTTATGATTTCAATACATTTATTCCTTCATGTAGGGATTGTTTATGCTTTCTATATGTAAATATGTTTCACATGTAAAGAGTGGTCAGTTGGTTATTTTATTTATATTACCTTTATCCTATTGAATTCTTTTAAAAAATTTCTTGCTACACTTGGATAATAGCATATTGTAACAACAACAAAAATATAACATAATAAAATGACAATGTAGGGAGAAGAAAACAAAACAAAACTGTACTATGCTTACATATATTTTATTGTGTAAATACATTGATGTCTTGCATTTGTATTTTTTCCATAGAAAGAAAAGGTCTTTGGAAAAATACTCAAGGACTATGATCAGGAGGTAGCTTCCATGATGGATTTTGCTTCATTTGGATATACAAAAGAGTAGACCATAGTTTTTCAATGGTAGCACCTCTTCAACATGCCTTCTTTCTGTTGTTGAAATAAATTGTATATCAATTTTATTATTATATATAGTTCACATTCTTTTGCAAAAAAAACTCCATTCCATATTCCTAGACATCAACACAAATTCATAGATGTCTTGATTACATCACAGAAAATTGCATAATGAACAAGAAATAAAATTGGCAATATTGGTCAAAGTTAATTTCAAAATATGTATGGTATCATTCTTTCTTTTAATTATGGAAATTGATACTCATCATTATATGGTCTATGGTTGGGACAATTTTCATTCCTTCAGTGCCATTCTTCATGATAGACAAGATTTATGGTTTTAACTAGATTCTAGGTATCACAAGGATTTTCTTTGCAGTTAGTCCTTTCCCTCATGAAGTTATGCATCAAGAGACTCTCTCATTAACAACTAAATTAACCATTAAATCTTGTAAATAGTTCAATAAAAATAAAAATAAAAATTCTCATGTGTGTTATCTTCTCTTCTAACAACTTCTTTTTGGTCCAAGCCAATGTTGCATGGGAACCCATCCCACTCCTACAAATATATCCCTAATATTTATTGTCCAATAAAAGAGGATGTCCCAGAGAATGTGGAAAACTTATCTCATGCTACCTACATGTTTCCCATAAAAAACAACGATCTGTAAGAAACTTCCTTTAGTTGTTTTAATGTAATCTAGATGAGTCTTATCTAAATAGGAGCTCATGTGGTATCAGTTCTACAAGAAGAAAAAAATGTTACTCTTTTCAATGTTGGTAAAATAGAGCTTTGCAAAGTTTACTACCTCTAGTTGTGCCCAGATGTTGCATATGCATTTACCATTGATGCAACTATGTCATTGCAGCATGCCGACATGCCATCTAAAATCCAGGTTATATAGTCGTTCAACCCCAATGGATCTTTGTAGTATGTAATTTCATCCCTTGGGAGTTTTTTATATAGTTGTTATCAACCCAAATGGCACTTCTCCATCCGAGTGTCGATATTTCCTATGTTGGCGCACAAAACGACATTTATGGATTGAAGGTTTCCAAAAACACTATAGATGGGCATGTTATGAAATACATTCCTTATCCATCCATCTTACCATTTTTACCTTTTACTATGTCAATTGATGTACATGACTTTGCCTATAAGCAACCCACGTACATACGCGACTTTTCCCTACAGCATGTCGCATACTGTACGCGAGTATTTGTCATTGCAACCCGCGTATAGATCTGTATGCGAGTTTCCCTTAGAGCAACTCGCGTGTCATACACAGGTTTCTAGTATCAATACTCGCGTACTCCTTCCTTTGACATTAAAATAATAAATCGCGATTATTTGAGATTTGTTAAGCCCTTAACTATAACCATCTTAACTATCTCAACCTCCTCAACCCTCGAAACTGCCTTATTTCGCTAAGTATAAATAAAGGCCTTGGGGAGGGTATTGATCAATCATGCTTGGAGAGAAAAGTTATCCTGGTGGTATCTATTCAGAATTTTTTGGAGCAGTGGAACTCAGAATCCTTTGGTTGCAGAGGAGTCCTTGTCTCAGGCGTTGGGTTGTAATCTTAACTCATTCACTATTGTTAATAAAGAGAATCCTTATTCCAAATGTGTTTTGAATGTCTTTCATGTATCATGGTTTGATGAATATTTATGATTAAGCACTCTATATACTGTTTATCTAACCTGTCCTATATATATGTATAAGCTTGCATTTGGAGGATTTGCTCTTTACAGGTGAAGGAGAAACGTCCCTGAAATCTTTGGACGAGAAGCAGAGCGGAAGAAGACAAAGCTTGGATCAACCGTCATGAATCGAGTGAGTCTATCCTATCTTCTTATTTCCTTTCTGCACTTTAAATTTGATTGCCTGCAAGTTTTAAGAGTATGTTGGTAACCCCAGACCTTCGGTTATAAGGTGTTTATTCCTAAACAACAATAGTTTCTCTCTCTATATATATTTATGATTAATATGTATTCATTGCAATGTCACTATGAGAGGAAGCATATTTTGCAATATTGTAGAGTTGTGTGGCATGTTGATTCATTTACTTATCAAAATATATTTAATTACATCTTCCCCTTCTTAGGTGCTTTCACAAAAATACTCACTAGAGAAAATCTCCACGCCTAAAAGGCATCATATGTCATTTTAAGTTATTAGTCAAAATATGAATTCTCCTCATCTTCCATTGTCTTTAATATTGAATTCTTGAGAAAATAAGCTTTGTGTTCTACATTTTTTATTGGATGAAGCCCTGCTTGGAACTTGACCAATACTAAGATCAACTCAATGATCATTTATAGCAAACAACAATGCATGCAAACAAAATTTCTCTCTCTCTCTCTCTCTCTCTTTTTCTATATATATATATCCCTTGAAAAAAATCTCTTTATTCTATTCAAATAAACTTGAAGTGGCCATGTAGAGCTTACATTAATAAGTTTGGCTTTATGGCTTCTGTACGTTTTCTAAGCATTGGGAATTCTGCCATATTCCTTCTTCTTTTCACCATATTGTTTCCTTCTTCAATTTTTTTTTACTTACATAATTAGAAAGTAGTTCTCTGGTTGGTCGTTGTTTTTTTCTTCTACCTCTATAAGTCTTGGGGGTAGAGCGAGAGCCAATTTAGACATCTTGTCGATTTCCATATTTAACTCCCTGTAAATGTGTGTGAAAGTAAGCACTTCAAAAAAGTAATTGTGTTCCTTAATGGTTGTTAAAAGATGTTCGAGAAGTGGATCATTGATTTGAAATCTCCCATTGGCCCATTCTATTACCATTTTGGAGTCTCCAAACAACTACAAATTTTTTAATTGTTTATTTATGGCTACCCTGAGTACAACCCCTAGTGTTGTGAGTTCTACTTTGCTATTGGAAGCTCGACCAGGAACAAATTTTATTTCTAACTTCTTATTTTCAGTTAGATCTACCACTCCTCTTGCTCCCCCTAGCGTTGGATATCCTTGGATGGATCCATCGAAATACGCATAGGGAATTGTTTTATTGTTCTCAATACAATTTATTTGGGCATGTTTCGGTGCTCCATTACTTTCTGCATGAGCATAGTCTTTGTTATTTCTAGTGGTGTCCAGTTATTTTGAAAAATTGCCCTGTTTCTTACTTCCCTGATGGAAAAAACAAAAAGTGTAGTGAACGCTTCATAATTACGTACCCAGTCATCATTACACCATTTCTTAATGCTTCATTCCAACGTGTATTATCTAGGTATCACTGCTTGGTTTATGCTTTTGGTGGCTCTTTCCCATACGTGATCTGCATATGAAAAACTACAAAATAAATGTGATGTTGTCTCATTTGCGGATTTACACAGCACACAAATTCTCAGCCCTTGTAATCCTCTCTTTGTTAGGATTTCCCAATTTAAAAGTTTCTTATTTAAAGCCAACCACGGTGTAAGAATTGTTTTTAGTGGGCCTAGAGTCTTCCATATTTTTTACCACCACCATAGTTGCTCGGCCTCGCACTCAACTCTTGTTGCTTCCTCATATCCTAGTTTCGCAGAGAAGCTCCTGTCCTTTCCAATCTTTGTCCATATTAGTTTGTCTGGCTTGTCCTCTAGGTGAATGAAGCAATTGATTAAGTTTGTGACATAACATTTCCATTGCACCGCTCATTCTCCCATTAAGCCCAGTTCTTGGGCCTTTTTCCACCACATTCTTTCTAATATATATATATATATATATATATATATTAGAAGGGTGTCTTTGCTTACATTGCAAGAAAGGAGAAGTTCAAAAAATGTTGTACATGTAATCTTGTGATATCTTGAATAATTTACATAGTTGTTTAAGGTAAATGTCCCAACTGAGCTACCATTCTTATACACTTTGTCGAGAATCTATTGTATCTTTTATACATTTTGTTGCAACTTTTACTTTGTCCCATAAATTTTCCATTATACTTCTATACGATGTTCTATTTTCTCTCATGATAAATGAAGTAAATTTAAGATCACTAATAACCCATAATCTCTCCTTTGTAACCTTATTATGAGAAGAGTGCAAAATGTCTAATCTCTCCCAAAACAAAATGTACTAAATATCTCAAATATTTATTTTCTTTTTAGGATTTCAAGGTTGAAGAAAATTTTAATTGGATTTGATTCTAAATAAAGAAGATAGAGGGATGCATAGGTGCAATTGTTGTTTTTTTTCTTTTTACAATTTGTCAAAATTATTGATTTTGACCTCTTATAAATATGTAATTTGAATTCACCTAATTTAACATTGCAATCTCTATGGCAATTGTAGCACATTCCAATGTTTTCCTTAATTTGTATCATGGCCCACATAGTTTTAAAGCTTTTAGGTTGTTTTCCTATTTCCATTTTTTGTTTATATCTTTTAGACATATAGTCAATAATAGTTATAAAGAATCACTTCCTTGTTTCTAATTGCATTTAAATTGCATTTTAAATTTTAATATAAGAAAAATGTGTAACAGTGTAATACGAAAATATACACATCACTATAAATTTTGATATGTTTTAACTTTAATATTTATATAATAAAATACTTGTATCTTAATATATTTTATCTAAATACTTAAAAAAATCACTTTATCCATAACAATTTTGTTTTCAAGTATAGAATCCTATTTTATTTCACCTATTCGATGTATTGTTGCACCCTCTCGAGGCACTTGCTAGTTTATAAAACAAGCGAAGAAAAATACAAATTGCAGTGATGTCCCTCCCATAGGGATAGGTTGGGTCATCGCCGCAGGAAAACACATAAATTTTCCATGGCGAAGAACAATCCCACTAATAACAGAGTCAAGGTAGACAAGCAACATGCACTAAAGAATACACCAAAGCACATTTATGGGAAGAAGAAGAATTTTAAAAAACAAAGAATTTTGAAATATTATATTTTTGGTCAGAAATTGATTATCAAGTGTGCAAACTACTCAAAATATTCATTAAAAGTTTTGGACTATGTTGTATAATTGGTAAAAATAATAAAAAGGATATTACGATGCTCTCAGTTTAAATTTAAGAAATCTTGATAATTCTGATAATGCTAAATATAAATGTTTTAAATTTATAGAGATTGGGTTTATTGATTTTGGGAAAAAAAATTGGTGAATTAGTTTTAGCGGGGCCAAAATTTTTATAGAACTTGTAATGTTCTTAAGTTGTAACATGGTTTTGCATATGACTGCCATGTATGGCAGTAAGCTTGGTTGAAGTGGAAAAAGAAGAAAAGGAGACAGTAATTTTCTACTATATGGGAAAAATATCAAGATACTAATTGAAATACAAAATGTTAATTAAACTACCATATTGGTTTGTTTGAATCACACATATACCTTGCTGCTGTGAAGAACAAGTGGGTTCCAGCCAACCATCAATGAACCCATATATTATTTTACCCAACCACAAATTGCAATAATTTATTAATCAGGACACAAAATAAATGAAGATTTGCAATGATTTATTAATCAAGACACAAAATAAATGGAGATTTGCAATGATTTATTAATCAGGACACAAAATAAATGAAACTTTGGGTAAAAGCAGGTATTCAAATCAAAGTATTTAATGCAAATTTGTGTTTGCATTGAAGGAGTGCAAGTGATTACCTGCCACCAAAAATAGAGGCATTGAAGGTGCACAATAAAGTACAAGGGGTAAGGTGACAATATAATATTTTTTTGTTTATATTTATTTTTTAATTATTTATGTCGATTGACATTTAGATATTATTTCATGGTTACCATCATGTTATATTTAAATGCATATTGATTAAGATTTAAATAAGGTTCAATTAAAGGGTGGTTAAACAATTGTTTTTTCATATCAGTAACAAAAAAAACAAATTACGCTTGGGTTTGTCTTGTTAATCCGCTTAAGCAAGTACAAAATCTAAGATAATATCTAAATGTCTATCGGCATAAAGCACTAATTTAAATGTTACAAGTTTTCAACATTTTCCAGTTTCATTTTTTTGGCTTGTTTTTCACATAATACCGTAGAAATTTTATATTAATTCTTGAAAAAACATATGATAGTTGTTAAAATTGCATAATATTGTTTCCCTTAAGATGTTTGAGGATGCTAAATCTATTTAAATATTAAAAAAAAACCATTTGAACATTTTAAATTTAGGAAAACAAATTAACAAAATTCCAATTAAAAAATTAGCCCTAAAATCCAAAATTCTAAATTTAATTCTAAATGCTGCTCCAAAAATTTATGTCAAATCCAAATCCTTGTCTACCAATTATAATAAAGATTTAACAAATTTTAAAAACAACAAAAAAATATTTTTATTTTCAAAATATTTGATTTAATAAAAAAAATTGAAATACTATAAAAAAATCTTTAGAAAAAAATGAACTTACTAGCCAAAGTAATACAAAGTCAGCTTAGGTTGACTCTCAAACAAAAAATTATATGTTATAAAGTATTTTATTACTTGGCTATAAAAAAATCTTTAGAAAAAATTGAACTTACTAGCCAAAGTAATACAAAGTCAGCTTAGGTTGACTCTCAAACAAAAAATTATATGTTATAAAGTATTTTATTACTTGGCTAAATTTAGGAAAAATGGGAAATTTTTGGGAAAGTAAATAAGTTATATGTTAAATTTAGAAAGTAAAAATAATGAGAAATCATTAAAAAAAATTGTCACGTGAGTAAGTAATTATCATTATAAAAACATTAATATATAAATATACAAAATTGGTCACATCAAAATCATAACTTTGAATAAAAAATACAACATTTTAATATTTTTTTATTAAACAAAGTCAATAATAACATGTGAATGTTTTCCTGTGACATTAGAAAACTCCATATGAAATGTTTTGTATTAAAAATATATATATATATTTTAATATAAAGCTACACTATCATGGATTTATGTCCTATTAATAACTTGTTTGACCAACCAAAAACTGAAATAAGTGAAATTTTGAAATTTATTTTTAATTTTCAAAGTGTTAAATTTATTTTTTGAAAACATTATAAAATTTTATAAAACTTTGGAGCATAAAAATAAATTAATGCAAAGTCAAAGCAAATTGGTTTGCAAATGAAAAGTATATCCCTTTTTTTTTATAGAAACTAACAACCTAGGTTGCAAACAATACAAGAATTACCCTTTTGGGGACGATTTTGGCTTGAAGCAGTCTTGCTAGAATAACCCCCAAAAGCTTTTTTGGGGCTTTAGGGGCAATTCTTAACACCCCCCAACGTCTCGAGGATTGAAATTTTAAGGGTGGTTTAGGTGTGTTTTTGGCTTGAGGAGGACTTGCTAAAAAAAACCCCAAAACATTTTTGGGGCTTTAGGGACAATTTTAACTCCCCTTAAACGTCTAGAGAATTGGACTTTTGGGGGCGGTTTTGTAAAACCATCCCCAAAAATTCAATTCTCAAAAGATTTTTTTAAGGGGGGTTAGAACCCACCCCACCTGCCAAAGATGCTTTTAAACTTTGGGGGGGAATTTTTACAAAATCACCCCCAAAATTCTAATTCCCATGCCTTATGGGTGTGGTTTTAGAAAGACCCCACATAAAGGTGTTTTTAATGGCGGTTGTTAAACAACATCCCCCCAAAAGTCATAAGAATTAGAATTTTTTGGGTGGATTTGGAAAGACCTCTTAAAGGTGTTTTTGAAAGTGGTGTTTAAAGCGCCCCCAAAAAAGTGATGAGAATTAGATGTTTAGGGACAGTTTTGTAAAAACAACGCCCAAAAGTTCAATTATCGTGATATTTTTTTTTGGGGGGGGAGGGGGAAGGGGGTTTAAAGTCCACCTTGAAAACTACTTTTAAGGGTGGGGTTTCTAACCATTTCAACCCTCCTCCCAATTAAAAAAAGTAATGAGAATTGATCTTTTGAAGGAAACTTTTAAAAAATTGCATCCACAAGTCCAACTCTCATGAGTTTTTAGTGGATTATTAAGTTTATTTAAAAAAAATTATAATTCAATCAAGAATAAAAATATGAATCTAATTGAATAGTATAATAAAGTTATAAGGTTTATAATAGTCAATAATAATAAGAATAAGAATAAGAATAATATTTTGTTTTTAAATTTTACTTTAGATTAATTTCACTTTTAAATTATAAACATAAAATTAATTTTAAATAAGGCTTTTATAGCTGATTTTAGCACACATGGTTGATCACATATTTATGGCATTCCATTTCCCTCTGCAGAATCTTTAGACCCCATGGACTTGTATTATCCTTTGATGTTCCAAGATCATCCCTAAAAACCCCTGCTTATTGTTGTACGTGACTTTTAACCCCATACTCGCGTGTACACGTGACTTTTGACCTCAAACCCGCGTACATCGAGATGTGTGCATAATTCCAAACATTTTTGCATTTTTCCTCATATGAGTCCGAAGATCCTGACTCTTGGCCTTCGAAATTCCTTGAGAATGCTTGGATTAGACCCTCCATTACCCTTTTGGAGTGCTATATAAGGAACCCCTTAGATACGTTGAAGAGAGGGGAATTGAAGAGAAAAGAAACTATAGTCCATTGTTGCCTCAGTTTACTTATACTTGAGTCTGCATCCCTTTTTACCTTTGGAACACTTTGTGTTCTTCCCAATCTTTCCTTTGTTTTGTGAGATTTATATCGAGAGATGGAGGATTGAGGTGGTGGAGGCCCAGGTGGAGGACTCGGTTTCTCCTATTCATAGACGTGTTGACAGAGGTTTTCACTCTTGTAATCTCTAATTTTATTAATAGAAATATCTTTTCCTTTCCAATTAATGTGCATTTGAATATGAATATTGTATCCATGGATGTATTTAATTGTTTATACATTATTGAGTATATATGCTAGAGTAGGTCTAACACGTTATTCTAGAGCATGCTTGTCTTGTTTGATGTTGTTGAGAGCGAATTGCTAAAGCAAGTGTGATTTGGAAAATCTCAATGAGGATCTACTTCAACTGTATGGAACAAGGTACGATTCGATATCCCTTGGTGTTATATGTTTGATTTCTCTTGCATATTGGGAAATATTGAATTCTGGTGTCAAGCTGTCTAATGTGGTATGTCCCAAGCCATAGGAAGTTTCTCTCTGTAACAAAATTGGCGACTCTGTTGGGGAGAGTTCCTAATTGTTTTTCGTTGGGGTTTTGGTATTCAATATACTTAATTGCTATTGATTTCCTTGTTTCTGTGTTGGGTCTGGGGGCATGTTTTCCCAATAGGGTCCTGAAGAAGTAAATTTGGTCGTAGGTTGTCTGTTTTCCCTATTTTATGTCTGTTTCTTCTTGTACACAATTTTTTCATTCACAGTCGCGTATACACACAGGTTTTCCTTGAATAGTCGCATATGTACACTCTTTTACATAGAACAGTCACATATGATTTGATTTTGAGCCTTAGTTGGAGGATTAAGTGTTGCTAGGTGAGTTCCGATGATTGCTGAGTCTTCTTGGATGCTTTTGGTGTCTGTATACATCCTCTGTTTCTGACCAGAGACTTCTTTTAGTTTATTTTTTAAGCTTTGTTCTTGTCATCCATTTATCCATTTTTTGTTTTGAGATTAGTGAATTAGGTCTCTTTTACCTTGGTGCCTTGCTTGGTTGTTGTTTGTGAGTGGTTGCAGGGTCTGGCGGTTGTAGAGTCATTTATTGATTTCATATCTCATTTATTGAAAAAAATACAAAAATATTTTTTCTTTTGCATAGTTATGTATCTATTGCATTTTGCATTGGCACGGTACTTGCACTAGGTTTGCTTACTATTATTATAGTTAGATTTTCATATAGGAATGATTGTAATTACATTTGAAGAAAAATTATTGCATGTCATGTAGTGGCATACCCTATTATTCATTCTACACATTGCACTTGGAATTGCTTGTTAGGTTTGCATATTTACTTCACTACTGAGTCATAACTTCATTAGCTGCATGACCATTTACCCTTTGAGTAATCACGGCCAACTAAAAACAACACTTAATAAAATGAAATAGATTCTTTCCTTTTTTAGGGTGCATCAACAAGAATAGGTTTTAGGGTCTTGGAATAGTTCATTGTGAGTTAATTCTCCAAGACCACTAAACAAAACAAGTAGGTGTCTGTCAAGGTGAGAGTGTGAAACCCTTGATATAATTAGTGTTTCTCAAGATTCTCTTCTTACATGGGAGTTAAGAACGATGCAGTGCACGCGATTGTGATTGGGATGACCCCTGGTCACTTTCTGTGAACACCCGAGATATTTCCAGGATTGTATTCATATCTGGGGGCCTTTGAGGTATTGATTGGTGCACCCTTGGGGTACCAGTTGTGATTTTAGGCTTCGGGCATTGCTACCTTGCCCATACGATTGATCCCTCCTATGACTGTCCACCTAAGCATTGGTTATACTGAGGTGACCTTAGTTTCCTTACCTAGGTTATCGAGGGGGTATTTACAGAGGTTATTCTGCAGGTGTCCTTTCCAGGTAGGGGTCAGACAACATAGTCTCTATATGCGTTGAAGATGATGGCCACTATAATTGGTTATGAACCTTCGCTTGTTGTGTATGGGAGTCTCAAGCCTCTCCTAGGAAAGACATACCTGCTTCATTCGGAAGCTCGCTTATCCTACCCTTCATTTGCTTGTGATTTGGATTTATATTTTCTTAGGTGTATGCTATCTGCATGCTGGTTTGCTTAGGGTTGCATAGCTAGATTGAGTCTTTTATTTTTTGTTGAGTCATTATGGATCGGGGTGTGGCACCTCTCCATTCTTGTCGTTTAGCAGGGATTCTGCCTTCCACGTCTCCTCCTCCTTTGGGAGAGAGAACCAGACATTTTGGGTGGAATTATTCTCACTTTGATTCACACACCATGGGAAATCATGAGTCTGAGATTCCGGAGCATCCCACTTCACCTCACCCATTGTGGCCCGGATGAACCCCCGAGCACATATGTGACTCCGTCAGGGTCTGGTCGTCATTCGACTGGGCCCTCACATGAATATATTTCACACTACATAGACCACGTGCACACACATTGTCGGTATTGGATTTTGGGTGATGAGACTTACCACACACCCACGAGCACTAGCACTATTAGGTATGGCATGCCTGATGTTCCCGAGACCGGCTCGACACCCTGTGTCGAGTCGGATGTTGACCTTGGTACTGCGCCTAGGGGCACTTCCATTCCTTTCCATGTAGATAGGTTTGGTAGCACTAGTCACGTTACACCTTCCATCCCTATGGTGGAAGTTCCTTCACACACACATCCTTAGCCTAGCACTAGTGTTCCTATCCGGGCACCAGAACCTAGACATGTGAATATTAGGGGCACACGTTATATTCCTTCACATATTCCATCATCTTCGACACCAATCCCTTCAAATGATTTTTTGACCACGCATCCTCTTGCTAACTCTAGTGGGCCTTCTGGCCGGAGTTCTACTACTAGCCATGTATGTTCTACTTCTGCTAACACCATAGTGTCACAGGGCCATGTGCCTCCTTATGTGTAAGAAGTACATGTACTTTCCTATGGACCATCTTATGGACCTTCCCATGGACCATCTCATGATCCAGTTTATGGAGCCTCTTATGGACCTTCTTACAGACCATCTTACGTACAAACCTACACACCTAATAGTTTTGGGTATCAACTCGCGTATCGGTCACCTAATTATGGCTTTGTAGCACCCCAGTCTCAAGGTACTCCAAGTCACAATCCTTACGTGCAACCCTATATGGGTCAAATGGGAGGATTTTATTATCCGACTGGCCAAGGCCATGGGTGTATAGCAATCATCCTTATGCAGACCAGTCCTATCAGGGAGCATGGAACCAACCGGCTCAACTTAGGCTCCCTTTCTTTGTGAATTTAAATCTACCTGATCTGTTGAGATTGAAGAATGATTCTCTATCTCATAACCTGGCATGGCTGGAAGTTCCTACCAAACTTCCTTTGAACATTCCCAAATTCAAAGGTAAGTCTGGTTGTTGCTACCTTTCAAACAACTGGGGGGGGGGGGTGTGGCAGAAATATTCAAGCCACTCAGTGTGTCCTTGGGGGCAAATCTCGAGTCAAGGCTGTCACCTTGTTCTTGACTCCTCTGTTCAGGAAAACTCCTAACGAAACCAAGGGGGGTAGACCCTACGAGTTACTAAGTTTGGTTACTTAGATGATGATGGTATTAGAAGAGTAAGTTTTTTAGGAGTTTTGATTTAACAATTGTAAACAACAAATAACATGATGAGATAATCACAAGTAAGCATGAAATGAGACCCATTCACATATAGATTGAAAGAAATAAATAGTTGGCTATTGCCTTAAAATGGATTCAAAAATAATTAAGAGTGCTTGCAAGTGCTGGAGTGAATGTTGTGCAATTGTATCTTGGTACATTTTAAATTAATGTTCCAAAAGATGAGTGAATTAAATTAGGCAGGGGGACTTCAGATATACCCAGGGGGTACTTGGAGTATGCCCAAAAGTAACAACCGCTATAGCTACCCACAAGGAATGTGTGGGATGAATGGAGTCTCTGAGACTTTGTTCAGAATACCTCAAAGGTGTAACATAGATCAGTGCCTCGAGGTCACTTTTCAGTAGTTCCCACTTCCTTTGGGTATTTTGCCACCGTTTACGGTTTAATCGAGCCGTTGGGTTTTCGCCTGAGGTGGTTAATTGGGTAAAGTGAATCCTAATTATTCTAGTCACTCGCGTTGCTTTTGATGTAGCTTGACTGATCAAACAAACCACAGCTAAGTGCAGAGCATACACACCAGAGTCTTGTCAATTTTAGTAAATTTTAAGAGCGTGTTCTTGTTAAAAAAGAAGACCCTCCAGGAATCTCTTTCGGTCCAAGTGGACCTCAATTGGGAAATCAAGAAGGGGTTAATTTTACCACTTGCATGTGAAAAATAACAATGAAAATAGAATCAAAGATACACAACACCAGTTTTCTAATTAGTCCTACCACGCATCTATTTCCCCTTTCGGATCAATCGGGAAGTCGTGGGGTAAGTAGTATGATTACTTTGAATTCAAAATATTGAATAATGAAAAATGTTATCAAAGTATACAATCCAGCATGACAAGACTAAACTAGAACAAAAAATGCAAAAAATGCAAAAAAGTGAAACGGACGCGGATCCCCCCTAGGGGGATGGGGAGTGGGCTCGAAAGAGCCTACTTGAAGATATTCCTTTTTATTATTAAGGGTTACAATAATCATCAAATTAATCTACACTTTGGTCCTTGTTATCTGGGATCCAAAGGCTTACAACAAGCTTGTAACAAGCTAAAATAAAATCACAGCGGTGGGGGAAGCCTCCGGGAAGCTCCGGTTCGCCCAAGAGTTGGAAAATGGGCAAAGTCTCCTTCTCTTTTTTGTTAAAATTGCTAAAAAACAGCAATCAATTAAAATCAAATGTGCCCAAAAAACACTTTAAAAGTGTTTTAAAAGTGTTTTGGGTCACCACACTAATTACCCGAAAGAAACTAAGTTAAAAATTGTTAAATAGGGCTAATCTAGTTTCTCAAAAAAGGAACCAAGGAAAGAAATATTTCCTTGGGATCTTTGCCTGATGTTTGGGAAGCCAATGAAATATGCACTTTTCTTGTAGAATTTGAAACTTTAAAGAACAGAAAGGGAAACTACCTTATTAGCAAGCTACAAATTTCCTTTATATGCTTGCAGAAAAAAGTGTAATTTCAGCTAGATCTCTTCAAATATAACTTTGCATGCAAAAAAGAACTAAGATCTAAACTTAGGAAAGGATCTTACTAACTAGATATATATGTGATTTTCTTAATGAGACAGATCTAAGCAATAAGATTCTTTAAAAGTAACCAATTTGAAGAAAATTTAAATTTTGAAGGAGGAAGAGGAAAAGAGAAGTGCTTGTTGCTAAAACAGATCTGCAAAAGAAACTTGCTAGTGAAGCACCGAGGGGCTCAATATTTGCAATATTTATTGGAAAACCAGTGGAATCAAACTTGAACCACAACTCTTCTAATCACAGAAAACCTATAAGCTAAACAACAAATCCCGCAAACAAAACCATTAAATCTGAAGATACATATGAGAAGTAGATGACATAGCATGAAAATAATCTTATTTAGCATGCAAATATTAGCTCATTCAAACATATGTATAAAAATAGGAGTAAGTAAAATTACTTATAATGATCTATTCCTATGATTCCAATAATCATTCAGGTAGACAACAGTTTAATGCAAAAGTTAAAAAAATAACAGTTCACCTCAAAAGCAGCATGATAATGATGATCCACACATGAAAAGTACTCCACAATTTAGCCTCCAAAGCTTCTCTTTATTTCAACAAAGGATGATCAATACAATATTACACAATAGAAAGCCTTTCTTCCCAGCTCTAACTAGCTTGGAAGAGGAAATGGATGCTTTATTTATAGCAAAAACAAGAAATCTAGCCCAGGGGTCGTGCAATTCCCAAGGAGAGAGAGACTGCAACTGCATGTGGAGTGAATCTAAGCCTGATATGAGTCTATCTAAGTTTGATCTAAGTCTCACTGAGTGCAAATGTCAATCGGAGAGCTGATTTGACTGACACCTCAACCTTCTAACTGAAGCATCCACCAAAACTCATCTAGATGAGCCCACATGTGTGGAGGATAGAGGGAGGGCGCAATTCCCAAGATTGCATGCGGTAATGTACTCTCTATTCAACCCATATCACCTCCTTTTGTCAAGGGATGGTCAAATACAGTCAATCCCAAGCCAATGAGACTGGTTTCAGTCAAATCGAAGCAAATCCCAATGATTTAGGATTTGGGGTTTTCTCCATTATTTAATTAATTTATCAATTAAAATAATCAATATTTGATTTTTAGGGATTCTTGACCTGAGTGATGGACAGATCACTCAAAACTTAGAAAAAGTGGGTTTATGGGTTTACATGGTGCTCTTACCTTGAAAATGAGCACCCCCATGACTGAAACTGATTTCTGAGCCCACTTTTATTACAAATCCAATTTTTCCAATTAGACTATTAAAAAATAGCCTAAGTTTGGTGGAAAAATTAAAATTTAAAAAAATTAAAACCTAGGGGAACTTAGACATGTTCATATAACTCGACCATGATGCCTAGCATGTTTATACATTGACACATAGACTCTAATGACCTCAATAGGCCTAAATTCCAAGCCGACCACCCCAACTTTGGAGGTATTGAGTGAAAAACTCAGAAATTATCAATCATTTATTCAACAACCAATAATAACCAAGGGAAAAAACACACTGGGCTGATTGGATTGACAAATAAAGTCTAATAGACCGAGTCTTTTACAGACACTATCATGCTAGAACATTTTATTACAACTCCCCTATGGGGTATGAACATGTGATATAGTACAACAAACACTTCTGAAGGTCTTCTGAAGTCTGAACAAATCATCTTTGTCTGGTTCACCAGGATCACTTGATAAAAAACCACTAAGTACAACTTAGGTGGTAACATCTGGCTTTATCTAGGGACACATGCTCTGACTAATCTTCTGATCAAAGAAGAGGATGTGAGAACTCTAGAATCTCTGGGTCCCTCATAGCAATTAAAGCTTGTTAGTAACATGTATATGAAAGAAACCAACTGAAAAAGCAAATTAATGTACATAATTAGTGTATGATGTACAAAAAATCAATATTTTACAAGACTAATATACAAAAGAAAATTTTCAAGGTTCAATACTATGGTACAACGAATATATGATACAACAACATCTATAATACAACAATATGATACATGAAATTTAAAAATACATGCAGGGAGAGGATTAGAAATTCGCCCTGAAACCACCAATTCCAATAAAGGCATAAAACTGTCTCGACGAAGAACAACTTAAGGAGAAATCCATTCACTGGTAGGCTTAACCTTTCTCCTTCTAGGTCATTTAGATAGAAAGAATTTGTTCCTTCTACTTCATCAATGATATATGGCCCCAACCATAAGATGTCGAACTTTCCATGTTTCCCAAGTTTCTTCGGTCGTTTGTCCCAACGCAAGACTATGTCACCTACTTGAAAGGATCTAGGATGGGTAGATGTATCAAAGGTCCTCTTGACTTTGTCTGAATTTCTGATACCTTGGTCAAGGGAATTTCTTCTACTCTCATCCAACTCGATCAACTGGTTGATTCTGTTCTGAATGGCATCCTGATCTGTGCTAAAGGTGTGGAGAAGATGATACACTGGAATCTTTAAGTGGATAGGTAAGCTGACATCTAAGCCATAGACAAGTTCAAAAGGGCTCCTCCCAGTTGAACTTTTCTTTGTGATTCTATCAGCCCATAATGCAAACTTGATCTTGCTATCCCAAGCCTTTTTATTATCACCAACAATTTTCTTGATTATAGTCATTAAGTTTTTATTACTTGACTTAGCTAGACCATTTCCTTGGGGATAATAGTTGAATGAATGTTATAAGACAATGTCGTACTTGAAACAAAAGGATGACATCTCAGAGGAAACAAATCACGGGCCATTATCTGTGATGATTATGGCTGGCACACCGAATCTTGTGATAATCTTATCTTCTAAGAAATCCATGACTATAGCATCGGTTGCCTTCTTGGTGGGTATCGCCTCTACCCACTTGGTGAAATAATTAGTGGTGGTAAGTATCCAAGAATAATCATTTCTCGAGTTATATTTGAACTTACCGATGAAATCAAGCCCTCGCTACTGGAAAGGGGCTTGGACTACTATTGGATTTAAGGGAAAGGCCTTCATTTGCTACTTTCCGGTGAACAACGAACACTGGGGGAAAACTCTGACAGACTTGTACACATATAAAAAAAGGTTCGGCCAATACTATCCCACTATAAGGATTTTATGGGCGGTTTTTCTTGCTACAAAATGTCCACCACAAAATCCTACATGGAACTCAACCATGAGTTTTTTGGACTCAGGTTCATCGACACATCTAAGTATTAAACCATCGGGGTTTCTCCAACCCAAACCATCTTTTGTTAAAAAATACTTAGTTTCTTTTAACCTTAATGCTCTTCTTTTATGGCCAAGTAGGTGATCAGGGCATGTAAGGTTACAAAGGAAAAATATGATGTTGGTATACCAAGGGTGCTGATCTAATATCTGAAGCTTGTCTCATACACTTTGTTCTGAATCACTGTTATGGAAAATTATCCCTAAGGATTTTTCATTTCCTTGGGTCAACATATTTGCAAGACCTTGTCCCTTAATTAACTTAGTAGTTTTTATCTCTAAATCATAGTCTTGAATCTTTGAAACCCACTTACCCCTGATTCCTAGACAATCCTATTGAGCCATGATATCCTTGACAGCTGCAAGGGGTACATACCCAATGATTTTGGAGTATCCCACATAAGTTCTGAAATGTTTAAGGGACTTGACAAGAGCATAATCCTATTTCTCCATGGTGGTATACTTCAACTCTGAATGTTGCAAGCCTATACTCATAAAGGCTATAGGTTGCTCTTGTCCCTCCCTATTCTTTTGAAGCAAAACACCAGCAATGGTGTCCTCCGAGGCAAAGAAAAATATCTGAAATTCCTTGGAATAATTTGGATTGATAAATACTGGGGACCTAGATATGGCATCTTTGATAGAATTGAAAGCATCTTTCCCTTCATCCGTCCACTCAAATTTAGCATCTTTCTTTAGCAACTTTTGTAGAGGATTCATTAATTTAGCTAAATTTGGGATGAATCTCCTTATGAAATTAATCTGACCATTGAAAGACTGGAGAGCTTTAAGATTCTGAGGCAAGGGGACTTTCTTAATGGCTTCAACTCTCTCAGGATCGACTTTGACACCATCCTTAGAAATGATGTGTCCCAGCAACTTTCCTTCATCAACCCCAAAGATTGACTTGGTGGGGTTTAAGGAAATACCATATTTTCGACATCTTATGAAAACCTACCTAAGATGACTTATGTGGTCAGATCTTTCTTTTGAGAAAACAGTTAAGTAATATTGATATATTTCGATTATTTTTCCTATAAGTTCTTTGAAGGAAAAATCCATGGTTCTTTGGAAGGTGGCACCAGCATCTAATAAGCTAAAAGGCATTCTTAAAAATTTAAAGGTGCCCCAAGGTGTGGTGAATGTAGTTTTATGTTGATCCTCTTTATTTACCAACACTTGGTTATAACCGGAAAATCCATCCAACATAGACATCATTCTTGATCCCGTTACTCTTTGAAGCAATGTTTCCATGTCGGGAAATGGGTAATTATCTTTAAGGCATGATGTATTCAGATTTCTGAAATCTATACATATTATAATTGACCCATTCTTCTTTCTAACAACAACTAAGTTGGAACACCATGATGAATGTCTCGTAGGTGCTATGATCCCTGCTGCTAACATCTTTTGAAGCTCCTTCTGCACAATGGGGGCCAACTTAGGATTTATTCGCCTAAGTTTTTGTCGGAAAGGCTTGACCTCTTTAGCCTCTTCTGTGAGGGGAATAGTGTGTTGAAACACATATTCCCTATAGGATTTATGTTCATCATAACTAAAGGCCAACACATCTCTATATTCTTTGATTAAGTTGATCAAACTGTTCCTTTCCTTTTTCGAAGTACCTTTTCCATTTTTTATTAACTTGGGGTCTTTATCAGTTCCTATGTTTATTTCCATATAATCCCCAATTTTTATTTCTTCTTTTTTTCTTTTTATGGCGATCTTGTCGATCAAATATATTTTCAAAAGCTATAAGGCTACTCAGGATGTGATTCCTTTCATTATCCTTGCATTCCTGATACTCTTTACCCTCCTGCTAATAACTGATCTTGCAACCTTCAAACTCTTGGATATTATGGATGAATCTCAAGAGTTGCTCATCATATTTAAACACCTGCCAGTGGTCTACATTATCTGGAATTGATGGATTGAAATTAATTTCCATTTTTCCATTCCCATTAATCATTTCATCTGAAGGCTGGAGGGTGGATGCTACTACCGCCAACTTGTCTGCTAACCCTTTCATTTCCCAATGGATCTTTTGAATGTTGAGTTCATCAAACCATTCTATGGTGTCCCATATGGCATTTCTATACTTCCTTAGTCTACCATTTTTGCATTGATACTGATTCTTAATATGGAGGAAAACTAAGTTTGAATCACCTTTTATGTTTAACATTTTTATCCCCATGTCTTTAGCAGTTTCTAACCCTAGAAGCAATGCCTCATACTTAGCTACATTGTTTGATGCTTCAAACTCTAACCTGAAAGCAAAGTTGTAGACTTTATTTGAAGGAGAAATGATCACAATGCTCTCACCCTTTCCAGCCTTGGATTAAGCCCCGTCAAAGTACATTTTCCAAACCTCATTTATCTTTTCATCTTTAATGCTTTCCTTAATAGGGGCCATGAAATTTGACAAGATAGCATAGTTTCCAAAGTTATCAGTGAAATGAACGAATTCATTTCCAGGTTTTTTAGGGTTTTATACATGTTGTTTCCTTAGCTTCTCTCTATGGAGTATCACCCTAGTGTATTCTGATGCGGGTATAGTAGCATATGTCCAATCCATTTGAATGTACCCACCAAGAGTTGCTCCACTTTCTGGATAGCAACATACCCCAATTATCTGGAACATTATCTGGAACATCTATCACTACCACATCCATCAACATGTCGATGTCAGGATACTTGGCCAACTTAACATGTAGATTTAATATTATCCCTACCACTTCAACTTCTCTTGCATCCATTGCACAAACATTGTGGTAGGTCGGGTGACCCTTAGATTTAGTTGTTCTGTTACTTTTCTTGTCATGACATTTGATGAAGCACCTGAATCTAACATGGAGTTATGAAGGAGAAGGTTATCAACTAAGAGAGAGACATAAAAAGGTGAGTGGTCTTCTCTTTTCAGATCAACATTGTTGAGGACTATAGGAACATCCATAGGTTCAATATGTTTGGCTTCAAATATAGCATTATTATTAGGGAGAGGATCCTCTTTGACAATATTATGGGTTTTACTCTAACTATCCTCTATGGATTTGAACAACCTTTCTTTTTTACCAGGAATTTTAAGTACATCAGTTGCATAAACATGAATCTTAGCACTACTTATCCACTCTCCCATGCCAATATTTGATTCAAGGATAACAGGGGGATCTGGGAGATGAGGAGTGGTTACCTTTGGCTTGTACTGTTTAGATGGTGATGGATTCTCCTTGCTTTGATAAACCACACCCTTTAATCTTGCCTTCTTCATTTCCTGAATTCTTTTCGAAGTAGGAATTTCACCATATAAGTTGGAAAGGAAGTCCTTCTCATAACTGTGATCCATGGCCTGCTGCCAATGTTGGTTCGATAAAGGGTAGGTTTGGCCTACCATGTACACTTGATCAAACTCACTTGAAGTTGTTTCTTGATTACTGACCTCGGGAATTCCATGTTCCATAACTTGGTTTGCAACATAAAAAGTGCTTTCTTGGTGGAATTGCTCACAAGGTCTACACCATGGAATTACTTATTCTACCATGTTAGCTAAGTCTAACTAGTTTGGAATCCTAGGCTCTTGCTGAGGAGATTTATTTTGATACATTTGATTTTGTTTAGGCTGAAAATTCCTAGGTCCATTATTCCTTTCCATTGTGATTATTCTATTTTGCATATGATTCAATTGTGCAGAATGATTTGCCATTAGTTGGTTTTGACTAGTAACCAAGTTTTTTATCATGTCCGTCACCTTTTCCATGGGATCTTTAGAAGTTCCCTTTTTTTCTGATTCAATAGCTTTACCCTTGGTCTCTTTGTTGTAGGAAGTGTTTCCCTTAGTGTAACCTGGAATGTTGGACTTGCCTAAAGATTGCATATTTTTTTCTATTTTCTGTTAGTTTTTCAACATTAAGCTAGCATTATTAGGATCTTTAACTGAGAGAATAACAAGTACAGAAATCAAGAACAAGAGACAATGAACACAGTGTTTTTCCTCGGGGAAACCATAAATGAGAAAACCCTGCAACTTCCTCAAAGATAGAATCAGCACAAAAACAATAAAAGCCCCAAAACAGTAAGTGATCTCCCAACAGCAGTAATCTTCTTCTTGTCTAGCCCCAATGTCTTCTCCTTCCTCAACTATGTGCTACACTTGAGTGTGGATGACTTGTGTGATAAATAGAGACTCCAGTTCTCTATTTATACTAATCCTGACATGACTAAAACCCTACCAGGGCCGACCTCTACTAGGAGAGTCTAATAACCCTAGTGCCTCGAAACTGCGAGGAATTTAACCCTTAGACAATTGGAGGGTTACCCACTATGACTTGACATGACTTGTTTACATAATTTATCCTCCCAATTGGAACATCAGGGCATGACAATATGACTCAATTAAATTATAGATATACCCCGAAATAAACATCGGGTTACAATACATAAGATACATAGATGAATACATTCCAAAGTTACAAATACATCAACACCCCCTCTTAACTAGGAAGGTATTATTTCGACACAGTTTTCAGCACTGGTCTTCTTCTCTGCATCAACTGGATTATCTCGTCATCTGCATCTCAAGTCTTTTGAGTCTTCAAGTCATCTTCATCTTCAAGTCATTGTCAATCTTCGAATCTGGATCATCTCTCGATCTGGATCATCATGGGACATCATCACTGGATCTGGATCATCACTAGTCATCATCACTGGATCTAGATCATCACTCGATCTAGATCATCACTGGTCATCATCAATGGATCTGGATCATCACTAGCAATCATCATCACAGTTGCTATCTCATGATTCTTCTCGTCGCAGGAAGTTCTACAGAGCTAGCTCTTTTTCATGCTGGTTGTAGGCCTAGCCTCCTTGTAGGTCTTTCTTCAACGCTTATATCTGACACCTAAGTCAGAATGGCCCACCCAGCACTTACATCTGACCTACTCATCAGAAAGGCACGCCCATCACTCACATTCACTAACATGATAGGAACTCAAACTACTATCATCTATGAAATGGCTCAGCACTTACAACCACCAACATGATAGGAACCCAAACTACTATCATCTATGGAAGGGCCACTGCACTTACATCTGAGTACATGGGAACACATCCCTTAGTCACATTAGAAAGGCCACTACACTTACATCTGAGCACATGGGAACACATCCCTCAGTCACATCAGAAAGGCCACTGCACCTACATCTGACCACGGGGGAACACATCCCTCAGTCACATCAGAAATGCCACTGCACTTACATCTGAGCACGTGGGAACACATCCCTCAGTCACATCAGAAAGGCCACTGTACCTATATCTGAGCACGTGGGAACACATCCCTCAGTCACATTAGAAAGGCCACTACACTTATATATGAGCACGTGGGAACACATCCCTCAGTCACATCAGAAAGGCTCTTTGTCCTAGACTGAGGGTCCCTGGTACCTCACCAGGTAGCTCCATTCAAAGAATGGTGGTAGCCCTTATATCTGACACTAAGTCAGAATGGCTTAGCACTCATATATGACATGGGAGGAACCTAATCCTTTAGCCATGACAGAATGGCTTCAGCCCTTACATCTGATCAAGTGGGAACACATCCCTCTATCACATCAGAATGGCCATGCACTCATATCTAATCATGGGAGAACACATCTCACGGTCATATCAGAACGACCCTCAGTCATAAACTAAGTTTTCCTGGTACCTCACCAGGCAGCTCCATTCAAAGAATTTCAATAGCCCTTATATCTGATCATGTAGGAACCAATCCTACAGTCATATCAGAATGGCTTAGCACTCACATTTGTCATGGAAGGAACCAATCCTCTCACCATGACAGAATGGCTCAACCCTTATA
This sequence comes from Pseudotsuga menziesii, assembly GCA_001517045.1. Taxonomy (NCBI): domain Eukaryota; kingdom Viridiplantae; phylum Streptophyta; class Pinopsida; order Pinales; family Pinaceae; genus Pseudotsuga; species Pseudotsuga menziesii. The sequence continues at coordinate 657,158 of LPNX010924252.1, read as the reverse complement.
TCTGACCTGCTCGTCAGAATGGCTATGGATCTCAGCACTCATATCTATCATGGAAGGAACCAATCCTCTCACCATGACAGAATGGCTCAACCCTTACATCTGACCATGGAAGGAACCAATCCTCTCACCATGTCAGAATGGCTATGGGACTCATCACTTTCCCTTGGAGGAAACCTCGATCTGGATAACACCAAGCTTCTCCCTGAAGTACTCAAACTTCACTCTAGCCAATTACTTCGTCAATACATCAGCTATATGTTCCTCCATCGCAACAAACTGGAGCTTCACCGCTCCCTTCTGCACCATATCCCTGATATAGTGGTACTTGATCTCGATATGCTTTGAATTTTCATGGAACACTGGATTCTCTGACAACTTCACGCAACTCTGGTTGTCACAATGTATACAAGTAACATCCAACTGGAGATCAAATAAATCAGACAGTAGCTTCTGCAGCCATATTGCCTCACAACTAGCTGAACAAGCTGTGACATACTCTGCTTTAGCTGTACTCAGTGCCACACAGGATTGCTTCCTGCTAAACCAAGAGATCACACCTGATCCCATACTGAAGCAACACCGTGAAGTGCTATTCCTATCAATGGCACTACCTGCCCAATCTGAATCAACATAACCCTCCAGGTTAATCTTCAGATTCACATCGTACTTGAGCCCATAATCAACTGTACCCTTCAGGTACCTCAGAATATGCTTTGCAGCAATCAAGTGAACATTTCTTGGATCTGTCAAGAACTGGCTCAAGGTGTTCACAACAAAGAAAATGTCTAGTCTCGTGTTTTTCAGGTACATCAATGACCCAATCATCTGACGATACATCATAGCATCAACCGAATCTGATGAAGCATCACTCAATAGCTTCAGGTTCGATGCCATAGGTTAGTCTTGCAGTCTATCATCCCAAACCTCTTCAGTATCTCTACTGCATACTTCCCTTTTCCAAGGAAGATTCCATCCATACTCTGCCACACTTCCATACCCAGAAAGTAATGCATCATCCCCAAGTCCTTCATCTTGAACTCAGCAGCAAGATTTCTCTTTGTATCAGCAATCAACCCATCCATACCTGTCACAAATAGATCATCTACATATAGTAGAAGCATCACTGGGTTGCCATCCTCAACCTTGTAGTAAAGGATGGAGTCTGCTTTACTCTTGGTAAAGCCCAAACTGGATAGAAAGCTGTCAATTCTACCATACCAGGTCTTGGGTGCATGTTTCAAACCATACAGGGATTTCTTCAATATGCATACATGAGACTCTTTGTCATGTGTCTCAAAACTGAGTGGTTGTTCTACATACACTTCCTCTTCCACTACACCATTCAATAAGGTAGTCTTGACATCCATCTGGTGTATCTTCCATTTCATCACTGCAGCTAGAGCAAGTACTGATCTGATGGAAGTGTATCTGGCTATAGGTGCAAAGGTTTCTTCATATTCTATTCCTTCTTTCTGAGAGAAACCCTGAGACACAAATCTTGCTTTAAACTTTTCAATGCTACCGTCTGCAGCATGCTTGATCTTGTAGATCCATTTGGAAGTTACAACTGACTTCCCTTCTGGTATTGGGAAAACATCCGAAACATCATTCTTCATGATCAATTGATATTCTTCAATCATAGCATCCTTCCATTCTTTCCATTCTGCCGCTTCTTCATAACTGGAAGGTTCTTTATCATTGAAATCACATAGTAAAGCTACATACCCGGAGCAGGATCTGGTCCTCTTTCTTTCTTTGTGATTCTCTTCTGGAGCCCCATATCATTCTGCACCTTGGATAAGTTCTCGTACCCAAGCAGGTTTAATCTTATGAGGATTCTTCTCCAGAGGTGGATCTACAGGTGTTTGTGGTTCTTCAAATTCTCGATCTTCTTCTTGAGCTTCTTCATTCATGGTTGTATCATGAATTTTGGGTGCTTCTACTTCTTCTTCTTCAGGTTCTTTAGCAGGTATATTTCTCGATTTGTTGTAAGCTGTGTCTTCATCAAATTTCACATCCCTGCTGATGTCAATCTTCTTGTATCCTGGGAAATAGATTCTGTAAGCCTTCGAGCTTTCAGAGTATCCCACGAATATACCCTTATTTCCTGAAGGATCTAATTTTGTCCTTTTCTCCTTTGTGAAGTGTATGTACATAGGAAAGCTAAATATTATGAGATGGCTGACTTCTGGTCTCTTTCCACAGAAGACTTCTTCAGGAGTCTTGTTCTCGAGTAATCTATGTGGAGTACGGTTCTGTACATACACCGCTGTTCTGGAAACTTCAACCCAAAGATGCATAGGAAGATCTTGATCATGAAGCATTGCTCTTGCAGCTTCCATGATGGTTCTATTCTTCCATTCTGCAAACCTATTCTATTGTGGATTATAAGGAGTGGACAACTCCCTCTTAATCCCTAAGTCTTTACACAGCCTCTTGAATTCATTTGAAGTGAATTCTCCACCATTCTCTGATCAAAAAGTCTTGATCTTCTTTTCAGTATGGTTCTTGATCAAGGCTTTGAATTCCTTGAATTTGCTGAATACTTTGTCTTTGTTCTTCATGAAGTAAACCCATGTCTTCCTAGAAAAATCAGCAATAAAATAAACATAATATGCATACCCTCTTAGTGAGCTTGATGACATAGGACCGCATACATTGGAGTGGATGATTTCCAAGATTCCTTTTGCTTTGCTTTCGCTACTTGGAAATGTCTTCTTTGTGTTCTTTCCCTTCGCACATCCTTTGCAGACCCCATCATGTTTTGCTTGGATTTCTTGAAGACCTTCAATAGCTTTGCTTGCAATAGGTAGTGCTCTGTAATGCACATGTGCAAGCCTTCTATGCCAAAGTTCACTTGGCTCTATTGTATCATGCACCATTGCTTGTTCTGGATTGCCCTTCAATTTGTACAATCCTCCTTCTTGTTCTCCAATTACTACCACATCATCGATAGTCTTTCCTCTAGGCCACATAATGACTTGACCATCTATGAATGCAACCTGCATTCCTTTTGCATCTAATGCTGATATGGAAAGGAGGTTCTTCTTGAGTCCTGGTACAAACAATACTTCCTTCATTGTTAGAGACTTACCAGAGTCTAATTTATATGAAGATTCTCCACTACCTTTTATTGGATATTGGTAGTCATCTCCTAGCTTCACCTTGTGAGGTGATTCATGTTCTAAGAGATTCACAAAGGATTCCTTGAATCCATTCATATGTTTAGAAGCCCCACTGTCTATAAGCCAATCATCACTACCATGAGTAATGTTACCTATGAGAGCAAAAATCAAAACATATTCATCCTCGCTTGAAGAATCTTCACTTTCATATCTGGATCTCTTCCTGGATGGTTCATCATTCTCTGCAGCATGAGCATGATGTCTTCTTTTGTTCCCCTTCTTCTTATGAGAGTGATTCTTGCTCTTAGGGTAGTCTTTTGCAAAGTGTCATTTTTCATCACATGTATAACATCTCAATCTAGATAGGTCCTTTCTATTGTTAGAATGAGAGTTCTTACCTTTGGAGTAATGAGGATTTATTCTTCCCTTCTTGGAGTGAACTATGAGGGCTTGATATTCACTTCCCATATTCTCTTCTCGGGATGCTATCCAAGCTTATTCTTGAGAGCATTCTTCCCATAGTCTACTGAACTTGACTAACTTCTTTCTAGCATAGATTCCTTGGATGAAAGAATCCCATGACCTAGGAAGGCCATTCAAAGTAGTCATCACAATCTCTACATTTTCCACTTCTTCATCAACAGCTTCTAATTGTTCCTTGATCTAAGAAACCCTTGTGAACTAGGACTGGATAGTCTCTGCATTTTGAATCTTCACATTCTTCAGTTGATTCCTCAGATTCATCTTCTGGTTTATGTTCTTCCCTTCAAACAACTTGGTTAGGGCATCAAACATAGCTTTAGGTGTCTTGAGAGAGGACACCTGTGGGATAAGGTGATCCTTGATAGAATAAGCAATGATCCTCTTTTCCATAACCATCTTCTCCTTATGTAAGGCCTTTTCCTCATCTCCTTCTGGAACTAGAACCTCCTCATGGATGTAGGAGTCTAATTCATTATCTTACAGGACCAGGGAGATCCTATACTTCCAGGCTCGAAAGTTATCATCTCCCTCAAGCTTTTCATCAAGATTGGTATGATGAGAAATCTTATCAGACAACCTCAAATGGAAATACAAAATATTTTATATCTTACCAGGTTCAAGATGTCGGATCTAAGACTTGAGCTAAAATCCCGTAGAGCTGGTTCAGAAGAAGATTAGGGTTTTTCTTTTCTGGAGATCTGTCTACCCAAATGCCTTGAAATTTGTCCCTAACTTCGATTTTTGGGAGGATATCAATTCATGCCTGGGCTCACTAAAAAATTCCTCTTCTGTGAAAAGCCCAAATTTTTGGTAGCAGTGACAGGTCCAAAACTGAAAAACCTCAGAATTGGATTCTGCTTCGACAGAAAGATGCACCATAGGGAGGAGAGTTATTCCACCTTAATTTTGCTGAAAATATTTGGAGGAAGATCCACAAACTAGGAAGCCCTAGTTCCCGCAGCTGCACAGTGTCTTCTTCTCAGGTTAACTCTGATACCATGTTAGTTTTTTAACATTAAACTAGCATTATTAGGATCTTTAACTGAGAGAATAACAAGTACAGCAATCAAGCACAAGAGACAATGAAAACAGTGTTTTTCCTCGGGGAAACTATAAAGGAGAAAACCCCGCAACTTCCTCAGAGATAGAATCAGCACCAAAACAGTAAAAGCCCCAAAATAGTAAGTGATCTCCCAACATCAGTAATCTTCTTCTTGTCTAGCCCTAGTGTATTCTCCTTCCTCAACTATGCGCTACACTTGAGTGTGGATGACTTGTGTGATAAATAGAGACTCCAGTTCTCTATTTATACTAATCCGGACATGACTAAAAACCTACCATGCCCGACCTCTACTAGGAGAGTCGAATAACCCTACTGCCCCGAAACTGCGGGGACTTTAACCCTTAGACAATCGGAGGGTTACCCACTATGAATTGTAATGACTTTTTTACATAAATTGATCCTCCCGATTGGAACATCGGGGCATGAAAATATGACTCAATTACATTATAAATATACCCTGAAATAAACATCAGGTTACAATACATAAGATACATAGATGAATACATTCCGAAGTTACAAATACATTAACATTTTCTTGGCTAATTCCTGGGCAGTTTTTAGATCGATCGGTTCCTTATCTCTCAACTGGTACCTTAAGTCACCAGTGAAAGATTCAATATAATATATGAGGATGGAGGCATCCTTTGTCTTGATGTCTTTAGGAAGGTCCACAACCACATGCCTGAATTTAGTGTTAAATTCATCCATGGTTTCATTCTCCATCTTCTTTATGCTATGAGGGGCAGCAAACAGATGTCTTGGTTCCTTCTTTTGTCCCCATTCTTCTTAAAACCATCTAGGAATTCACTAAGAGTTTTATATGAATCATCATATAGGTCAAGGTACCATTCCCCAGCATCATATTCTAAGGATAAAGCAAAGAGCTTCATTTTGACATCGTCATGGTCATTGTTAACATCATTTCAATAATTGACCAGGTGCTTTTAAAACTTTCGAAGGTGAGACTTGGCAGTGATGGCATTATTGTCCTGAAATACGGGAAGCTTCTTGATAGCATCATTTGGAATGGCATGGGGAGCACCTGCTATTTCAGAAAAGTCAAGGGGTTTGAAGACTTCCGTCGTTTCTTGAGATTGGTGAATATGACTCTCTACAAATATGTGATGGATATCTGAGAGGGATTGGTCTCCTAAATCTTCAAGGTTTCTATGAGAAGTCTGCCTATTCAATATTTACCTAATAAGACTTTCAGGATCAGGGAGAGGATTGAATAATTGATGGCGGTTTCTTCAGGTAGAAATTCTTGGAGGGATGTTAGATAGTGGAGTCGCCAAATGGATTGACTTTTATTTTTTATTTTTTTTAAAGACAAGATCAATCAATTTTTTTTTATCTCTTTAGTTGTTTAGAAAAAAGTTAAGCTAAGTCATACTCGGGAATAAACATATTTATCCCCAACAGTGGCACCAAAAAGTGTTTCCGCCTTTCACACACCTGGGGGGAAACGTGGGAGAAATATTCAATCCACTCGGTGTGTCCTTGGGGGAAAGTCTCGAGTCAGAGCTTGCTGGAAGATCATCACAGTTTGGATATTCATGTCATATCTTCAGTATGTAGAGTACTATAAGACCAACTATGAACGATCATCATTCCTTGAATTCTTGTGAGGAGTATCTTCATCAACATCAATGGTTGAGGATTCATGCTTCCTCTTGTTTATTCTAAAACACATGTTTGCATAGTTACCATATTTCTTGCACTTATGGCATTGTATGTGTGATAAATCCTTCTTCATCTCCCTTCGACCTGGAGAAGAACTTGGTATCCTGGCTTGGTTTTTATGTTTGTGAAACTTCCTTCCTTTTCCCTTTCCTTTATTGGCATGAGTGATTAAGGATTGATTCTCCTAAACTTTAGGACAATGGATTCTTTGTCTTGATGCAATCCTAGTCTCTTCCTGAGTGCGGTATGCCCATAACTTGTAGAATTTGGGAAGCTTGGTTCGACCACTTATGGTTTGGATGAAGGACTCCAAAGTTTGGTGATCCTCATGAAATATGAGGTAATAGATTTGGACTTAATCATCTTCATATTTGACAGTTGGTTCCTCACTGTGAGAGTCACATTGATGCTACTGTGTTCAAATAACTTCTTCAAGGTCTTGAACATCTTCCTAGATGTATTATTTTCTGATATTTGTGGAACCAAGGGATATTTGACTGATTCCACCAAAATCCTTCTTGCTTTTGCATCTCACTTCCTCCACTGGTACTTGTCTTCTTCCGCTTCTGGTTCTGGAGATTTTTCATTGACAAAATTCAAGAAATCATTTTCTTATATGATGAGAAGAACCATAGGCTTCCAGGATATGAAGTTTGTATCCCCATCAAGATGATCTTCAACCTTCATTCCAATCATCTTGTCTGTAGATCTGAACCATAAACCCTAGCAAGAGTTAGGTCAAAAATGAATTTCAGAATTTAATGAAACTTACCTTACATATAGATGTGCCCTAATGTCCCGTAGTGCCCCGTAGTGTCTCGCAGTAAAAAATTGAAACTTATCCAAATTTTATTCTGCTTCCACCAAAAGATGCGCCTCCCCTAGAGTGAAGTTTCCATAGATATTTTTCTAATGAATAGATGAGGGAATGCCTTGGAAGGTCAAAACCTAGCTTCTGGAAATGGCCTCTTCTAGAACTATGATGATACCATGTTAGTTTTTACAATATTATAACAATATAACTTAATTGCAAAAAAACCCATAAGATCTCTAGAAGAAAGACAAAGAACAAAAGCAAACAACACAAGAATTTATCCTGAGAAACCCAATCAAGAAAAACCTAGAAAAAATTCATATAGATATAATAGCTTCTGAGTGAAGAGAGAATATATGTCTAAGATACAACCCCATAAAACACTCTCCTTGACTGCAGCAGCGCACCTTTTCTACTGGACAAACTTATTGTGTGTTTTTTTGAAATAATGAGGAGGGTGCCTCCTATTTATACTAATTTTCCAAGGGAAAAATTACTAGGCCAACTTGACAGTTTGACTGGGGCTGACCTACCTTGGGGAAATACAAAATTATTTTATTTTATTTTTTTCTTATGTATTCTTTCCTCAGGGTTTACTTTGATTATTTCTAGGCTTTACATGAGTAAGTACATCAGTATAATCTCCTATAGGAGGTAGAAGGAAATACAACACAAGTACAATAAGAATAACTTCTGAAGTTTCACAAATTCCAATGTTATTGTCTATTTTTTCTCTATTTATACTATTTCTGGGACTTAGTTGCATAACATTTGGTATCAAAATTCTTTCCTCGGGACTGGATTCTACAAAATGAGTCATATTGGAATTTTCCCTACCACTTTGTTTTTGCAAGGAATCACAAATTGAGGTTAGAAACTAACTTATAAAACATGCCTATCTATCTCGATTCTGAAATTGAGATCCTAATCCATTACAATTTCTAAGATATTCGCGGAGGATTCTAGGTTTTTTTACTAGTCCAAAACCTAGTCTAAAATAGGTGTTCAGGGGAAAAAGATAATATCTGAGGAATCCAAGATCAAAATTGAGTGAGACCTATTGCATATGAAATAATATGGACCAGGGTATATATGGTAGGGTTTTTAGCTTTGGAAATGAAATGTTGGACATGCGTCATACTGCACAAGTTTGCTCTTCTAAATAGGAAAAAAAATATAAATTTTTAGGAGGTTTACAATAAATTTTATTGAAAAATCCAAATAAAGTAATACATCTGGAATTAGAAACAAGAAACATCAAGTTACCACAAGCCAAAATTTCAAACTTAGAGAAGTTGAAATTCAAATTTTATCTCAGTTACAAGTTGTCCCTAAAACAATCTTCCAATGAGGGATTGAAATAGTTGTTCTAGGTAAAAAGGTCATATCATAGGAATCCGAGATCCAAATTTAGTGAGACATGTTACATATTAAATCAGATGGACCAGGGAATCCATGGTAGGAGTTTTAGCTGCATAAGCAAAATATTGGACATGTGGCATATTGTACAAGATAGCTTTTCTAGATAGAGCACAAATAAGAAGTGTTGGGATATTTGCAATAAATTTTTATTGGAACATCCAAATTAGGCCAGACCTGTGGAATTATAAAGATGACATGTTAGGGTACCACATGAAAAATTTTGAGACTAGCAGAAATAAAAATAAAAATTTGATATAAGTTACAAGTCATCCCTAAAACAATATTCCAATTAGGGTTTGAAACAAGTGTTCTAGAGGAAAACAGTCATATCTAAGGCATACGAGATCGAAATTGAGTGAGACCTATTGAATCCAAATGAATATATACCAGGGTATCTATGGTAATATTTTCAGATATAGAAATAGAATATTAGACACATGACATACATTACAAGTTTTCTCTTTTAGATAGGAAAAACATAAGAAATATTTGGGAGATTTGCAATAGCCCTTTTATTGGCACGTCCAAATTAGGTCAAACCTATGGAATCAAAAAGTGGACACATAAGGATACAAAAAGCTGAAGCTTTATACCGAGAGGATATGAAATTCCAATTTTACCTCAGTTTTAAGTCGTCCCTAAAACAATCTTCCAATCAAGGTTTGAAAAAAGGTGTTCTAGGGAAAATTCTTGTATCCAGAGAAACTGATATCCAAATTGAGTGAGACATGTTTCATAAAAAATAATGCTAACCTTAGTATATGTGGTATGTATTTTAGATTTAAATTCAAAATATTGGACACTTGGAATATCGAACAATTTCTCTCTTCTGGATAGGAAACAAATAAGAAGTGTTAAGAGAATTGCAATATAGTTTTACTCGAGTATCCAAATTAAGTCATACATATGGCATTAGAAAGAGGAGACATCAGGCCACCACAAGCCAAAGTGGTATACCAAGAGGAGATGAACTTTTAAGTTTATCTTATTCCAAGTAATCCATAAAAAAATCTTACAATCAAGGTTTGAATAAGAAAAATATATAGTTCAAGTAGTGGTAGATCGCATAGAGCACCGACAAGCTGTATCCAAATACTGAAGATGTACAAAAATAGGTTGAAACAACAGGTATAGAAACATCACAATAAAAGGATTTTTGAAGAAGGAAAAATCATATGGGAACTTGAACAAATATTTGAAACAAGTACCAAAAAACTAAGAAATCAAGCTATTATTGAGTACCTCATCAAGTGGAAGAACTTACCAGATGTAGATTCGACATGGGAAGATAATTCATTCATACATATGAATCCACAACTATTCAAGCATTGATGACAATGCTTGTCTGAAGGGGAGTTTCATGCTAAGCCCTAAATGTTGGGCACAGTTCCCCCTATAGTGTGGCATTTTACCCCCTATATGGTGGTGCATTACATATTATTGATGTAGGCTCGGGTCTATTAGTGGGTCTATTAGTTGTTATTGTACACCTATGACTCCTATATATAGGAAGGATATATTTTCATGTTAATACGCATTGCATATTGTCATGGGTACACATTACATTGTATAAGGAGGTTCCTCCCTTGAAGAGGATTTCTACTCATCTATGTTCTTCATTATTCAGGCGTGAATTACTCTCTTATTTCCTATTTTTGCTCTATTTTTACTATTTATGGGACTTGGTTGCATACCAATCTAGATCTAGTGTTCCCCCAAGGGGGTCAGTTAGACCCTCTTAGGAAGAATGCTCACATTTGAATTTTTGTTTAGATGTATGAAAATTTTAGGTGTTTTCAAAGTTTTTATCGAAAGAAAAAAATGAGAAAGAAATAGAATTGTATCTATTTTTTGGTATGTCTGTAATATTCTCAACAATATTTTTATGGATGACATATATGTGGGTCCGATGTGCTCAATAGAAGTGAATCCAACTCACTATAGGGGAAGAAAAAAGGAGTATGGTAAAGCTTCATAGGACATGACAGACTTAGACAAATACCTTCAAGTTGTTTGAAAAATATCAAGGGCTTGACCATGGGGATTCCCATGATGTTAGTTGATTACATCTTGTGATGACTATAGAGACATTCGTTGGTCACAACCTCGTGATTTTCATGATTTTTATGAAAAGTGGTGACCACTCTATTCTATTATCATGATACACACAAGCCTCATAGTAGTTCAGAGGAGTACCCATGAGGAAACTCGTGTTACTTGTGGCATTTAGATATATGATGACTTGATATATATTTTGGTATCATCCCATTCTATATAGCCAAATATTGTATTTTGAAACAATTTCACACACTTTCTAGGTCATGATGTGGTTGTTTATCTATATGTATGTATGGTTATGGACTTTCTTACTTGTTTAAACGTGTAGTGTATTTTAAATCCATGATTATGTTACACACATTCTTCTATTAGTAGTTCAATGAGATAAATGTCAGTCAAATACATAATTAGCTAATGATTCTACCAATGCATTTGATATTCTTGGGACATGTATGTATTCAATAAGATCAACTTGAGATTCTAGGATATGTACTCATAAATACTTCCAAAAAAGGACGAGATAATTAACTTGATGAAAAATGTTTAGTTGTGACATGGCCAACTGTGAATCTATCTTCACCACTATGTCTCAAATGTCCATCATGTTATATTGATAAAGAATCTCAACTATTGCGCTATACTCTACTACATTGTTGGTCATAGGATAAAGGACAATACCACTTGAATATACAAGTTGTTTAGTGGGAGAAAAAAATACCCAAGTAGTGGAAGCAATGATCTAAGTGCTACAATTGGGACTGTATTCAAATCCTATATAAATGGGATTGTTTGATGACATCTTAAAATAAAGTAATAAGCAAGTTTAAACATTCAAATAGAGAAATTATGTACAAAAAATAAAGTAGTTAAAGTACAAAACTTTAATATACAACATGATACAACAATAATTGCAAGGAACAAGTGCATACACATGGTATTTCTTTATATAGATCCCATTGCAGGAATTTGTGAGTGAGTTACCCTTATGGTCAATTAATTTATATGCCCCTTTCATTAATACATGTTTCACAATTATCATGGTCTTGATCATAAACCAAAACAAGTCTCCTTCTAAAAAAGTAGATGGTTTAACACTTTTATCATATTTATCCTTAACGCATTTCTTTTGAGCTTCATTTTAAAGTGTAGAATTCTAGCATTATTCATTAAGACATTGTAGATAGATGTGATTTTCTTCATCAACCAAAGTATTGAACAATAGTTCTATCGCTAGTTACAATGAAGGAAATTCATACTCAATTGCTAGAACTACCTCCACTATGTATCCAATTGGAAATGTGTGAAATCAGTGGTTGCCATGGACATCTCAATATTTATAAATTCAGGGAGAACACTTTGCATAGTGTTAATGAGAATGTTCTAGAATCATATATTTAATTACTATATGTCTTAGTTTAAATGATAGCTAATATTTTAGGTTAGTTTGGATACTATATTGAGAGTCCCACTTTTAGAATTATTTTGGGCATATAGAGACATTTTATATGACAGATTATGCTTGGAATTTTTAAATTGTATTTTCAATTCAACTTGAATAGAACTATGTATTTTTTTCCTAGAAAAAAAAATCCTAAACTTGAATATTTTTTCTAAAATACCATGCAGAAGTTGGACCTGGTATGGAACATGTTTTTTTCTAATGTGATGTCATTTTTTAAGCATATTTGTGTATGTATACTAGAGTGTTCTACTTTGTCCTTATTGATCTTACCTAGAGTATGTGTTAGCACAGTGTAAAACTGAGGCTTAGGGTGAAATTGACAAAGGGGCTTAAGGAGAGTGCATTTGTCTTAGAAGAGGTGCGGGAAGAGGTTATATTCAACTAGCATGGAATTTGGTAGGAATTCTACCTTGGATAATTTGGCAACCCAACATCTCTTTGGCCAAATATGCCGCAGAGAAGGGTCTTTGGGCCTAAAACACTCCCATGGTAAAGCTCGGGAAAGCTCAATGGCCTTCATCCATTCATGCATATTCGATGGTATCCGATGATGCACATGTGCATCATGTTGGAAACTTGCAGACAAAAAGCCGAAGAGGGCCGACGCGATGGGAAACGTACGCAAATGATGTGTCCCCACCCCATTGGATATCATTCCTAGATGTTAAAGGTATGAAAGTGTCTTTGTGGGGCGCGATGGTTAAAAGGGGGATCAAGCATGCAATTAACCACGTGGCACGGGGTTTTGAAATAAAATGGTCTTTGAAGCTATCGATATTAACAATTGCCCCTCCCGCACCCTGCAGCTTCGACAACCGCCTAAGCATGAGTCCATTGGGATACGACTGCAACCTCTATAATTTTGTCGATCATCATTACCAGGTGCTGATCCATTGCTTCTCAACCCATTGAACTTTGTAATTCACCCAACTGATGGTTTCCTCCATGGTATCTTCTGTGAAGAGCCTTGACCCGTCCAAGGAAATCATCTGCGATCGGATTTACGATGCTTATGATCCTCAATTACAATTTTCCAGTGTCAGTGATGCTCAAAATGCCTTGTTTTCTCCATCTGAGGGTCAATCAAAATTATTGGGAAAACTAAAGTCATCTCTCGTACGGTTTACCTTAGACTAGCTGCCTCACTTTCCACATATTGTCCAAAGGGAAACCTCTAACTAATCCATTGTTGGAAGGGTCATCCTAAATGAGACCCACTCCCATGTCCCCTACAAAATCACACCAAAAACTATTGGGGTTCCCTGATTCCCTTTACTGAATTAGAATTTTTGCAAGTCTTCGGGAACACAGACCTAGAATCCAAGGATAAGTTGTTTCAATCCATTTTGAAAACCCCAGCTTCCTCAGAGACCCTTATCATCCCAATTCCCTGGGAATTGTTCATAAACCCTATCAAATTGTTCATCTCCATCTTGATTCAAATAATAGGTCTCGATAATGATAGCATGGTCACTAAAGTGATGTTGGGAATCTTCCTTTATCTCATTCAGTCTAAAGCATAAATTAAGTTTGATGAATTCTTGCTCAGGGAAATAAATTCCTAGCTCAAGAAATTCCATTTGGATAAGCACTTCAGGTATCAAGTGTACCTCTTTTAAATCATAGTCAATTCTAACAAGAAATACCTAGAGGGAATGGACCCAGAGGTCTTCAAGGAGTGCCCCCAGTCCCTTTAGAAAATCCAGGACTAGTCTTACACCATTCTTATTGACATGATTTTCCTCAACATATCAAGTTTGTTCAATCCTAAAGAGAAGAGGAAATCATAAATCATGAAGGATTCCTTGCAGCAGGAGAGTATAGGAGATTAGTTTCTAAAGGAACAATATTCAATAATCAAGGTATATGGTTTTTCTGCTTCCCATTTCTTTGCTTCCAATTTTCATAACCCCCATAATATTTGCACCGGAGCTGATCAAGAAAAGGATTGTTGCCGATGAGGAACATTTTACTACTCATAGGAAGGATTCCTGGATCAAGTACCATATTAACTTCAGACCCTTTTTTGTGAAAAATCTAATAGCATTACCAATGGTGGAACAAGTCTTGAGGGAAATGAACATTCAAGTGTCTTATGTAATAGAATTTGAATGCCATTTAGATATTCAAGAATATAGTTATCATAATGTTTGCAGTAAATGGAGAATGAAGATACAAATTGAACAAAATAAACCACATAGGAAACAAATGACTATTGATCAAGAATTTATAGTATCATTCACAATAATAAAATCTGGTGTTACAATAGTTTACATAGGAAAAGAATTTGAATGCATTAGGTAGAAATTCGAATCTATCCACTAGATATGACTGTGTCTAACTGACCATCTAAATCATGGTGTCTCAATCAATATCGGAGTCCAATAGATCAACTCCTAGATTTCCAACCAACTGAATCAATCAGTGGCAGCTAGTTAACTCAGTGCAACTGAGTGTGGTAGGTGGGAAAAGGCTCCTACTCCACATGCATCCAGTCATTAGCCATGCATAGATAGCACTAGATAACTGATTGTGAACTAACTGAAAGTAACTGGAGGCTAACTGAGACTAAATAGTACTAACTACAACTAACTAATGTAGGTTGATGTCGGGACTCCCAGTGTCTCCTAAAATGTAAGGATTGGTCTAGGATGCACCCAAACAGATGCATGCACATGTAGTAAAGGGAAGTTAACCTCCAACAATGTTCCCCACACTCTAGTGACTGGTACATGTGGCCCCATTAGGCCAAGTGGACCCAAATAATTAATTAAGGTTCCTAATTTAGGCTAAATTAATCTAATAGACATTTGACCAAGGGAGGATTAATAATCCTAACACCCCCCATGAATCCTAACTTGGAAAAATTTGGGCCCTAGTAACAAGACCATAGGTCACCCAAATACAATCTAAAAGATATTAAAAAATGTTTCTTAATACAACCAATTAAACAAGGGAAAACCTCATGGGAAACCCCCCACCTCAAAATAAGCAAGAAATAGCAAACTGCAAGCTATCTTTAGAACAAAGAAGATTCCTCCTTAGAAAAAAAGCTTAAGCAAAAACACTGCTGCAAATTTACAGCGCTATGCAATAGCATGGTCCAGTAGTGGACCTCTCAATGTACTTCTAAGCTGATTACTCTATTTGTCTCTTTTGGATGATGAAGGTAGGGAATGATCAAGTTTATGCTTCTATGGGCCATGTAGTTGATCATTCGCCATCATCAAGTAGCACCAACCTAGAACTTTGCTGCACCATACTGTAGAGACCGAATCTATGAGGAATAGTGCAGCATGCTCATTCTAATATTAGGACCTTGTTATTATTCTATATTCTAGATCTCCAGCACCATTTCCAGCTGTATCAAGAATCTTTTGAACCCATCTCGTTTTAGGCTTCTAATTAGGAATTGGTATTGGATATGGATATAGAATCTCTTGAGATTTAGTCTCAATAACAGGATCATGTTGAATGTGGTCTTCTCCATCTAAATTTGAAACCTATAGCACATCATCATCATCAAAAATAGCTGGAGAAATAGTTATACCTTCCTGTGTTGTTGGAGGTGTGTCATACAACTGATCTTCTTTGAACTTGACACTTCTTTCAATGAAGCATCTTCTGGTTGCAACCTCCATCAATTTGTAAGTTTTTGCATCTTCTGCATATCCTAGCATAATGCATTCGCTACTTTGGGCTTGGAAGGAATTCCTCTTGTCAAGTGGTATTTTGGCCCAATATTTGGAACCAAAAAATATTATATGAGAGACATTGGTCTTATACCTATGCAGTGCTTCGAATTGAGTGATCCCAACCACTAACTTGTTGGGCACCCTATTCTACAAATACGAAGCACAGTTTGCTGCTTCAGCCCAAAGAGAAGGAGGTAGATGTTTGGCATGGATAAGGCATGTTTCCATCTCTTTCAATGTTATGTTCTTCCTCTTATCCACACCATTATGTTGTGGTGTGTATGGAACTGAGTGCTCCATTTGAATCCCCTTTGATTCACAAAAAATTTGGAAATATTCTTTGATTTACTCTCCTCCTTTATCAAATGTTATTGGCTTGATATTCTTATTGAAACTGTTCTCAACCATATCCTTAAAAAATTTAAAATTCTCAAAAATTCTAATTTTTGTTTCATGAAGTAGATCCAGCAGTACCTAGAACAATCATCAATAAAGGTGAGGAAGTACCTGCAACCATTAATGGAATTTGTGGGAATAGGTCCCACTACAGCACTATGTATCAAATTAAGTCTAGATACATCTCTATGTGTCTTCCCAACATCATACTTCTTTTGTGGATGCTTACCTACCAAGCAACCAACACATACTCCATTGGAAGTTTGGATGGAGGGAAAACCTTCAACCATTTTGTCACTGTGGAGTTGCTGCAGATATTTGAAATTGAGATGACCAAATCTCTCATTCTATAGGAGGAGAGACAGATAAAAAATGTGAGAACTCATAAGCTTTGGTAGAGTGATTTGCAATACCTTTCGCTACAAGCCGTCCAGTGGCTTTTTCTATAATCTCAATTGTTTCTGAATCAAATGTAACTCTCTTAGGACAGCCTGTATGAGTCATCTAATAAACAGACAACATGTTAGCAACAAGGGAGGGCACATACGGGACATTTTTGAACTCACCATGCTTCTCTTTGACTGAGCCCCTTCTCTATGCTGGAATCTGGGAATCATCTCCCATGTGAATGTTAGGCCCCTTTGACAGTGAGAGGGTAGAGAAGGGTTATTTGGAAGCAACCATGTGATTGGAAGCTCCAGAATCAATTATGTATGTGGTAGAATGTGTAAGGCTAGATTTCAAAGCTTGGCACCTTTCATCATCTTCTGTCTATGGTTCTTCATCGAGTCTCTTTTCTCCTGGAGGAGCAATGTTATGTTGCTTGAGAAGATTTTTCATTTCATCCACTTGCTTCCTCATATAATGATATTCAATATGGTACCCCTTTTCACAATAGGGACATAACTTCTTTTCAAACTTCTTTTTTTTAGAGTTGGAGGCCCCTTATAAAGCTTGTTGATTCTATTTAGGCTTCGAATCAACTACTTTTTGCTCCTTCTTCTTTGATTTCCCTTTTACTTGCGCTTTGGAAGAGTCAGTAACTAGGAGAGCTTGATAGTTTGAGGTATTGGTGACTCCCATTCAAATAAAATTGTCTTGCTCCTTGATTAAGGACTCAAAAAAAGAATCTAATGAAGGAATTTTCCAATCGGAGAAGCCATCCTGCTTGGAATGAAATATAGAAACAAATACTGAATACTTAGGGCCTAGTTTGTTGAGTATGGAAAGTACATGTTTCTCATCCTTGTGTTCTATTTTGCATTTTCTGCATTGAATTGCAAGAGACTTGAATTTTGTAAATAATTGCTTAATAGTCTCGAAATTGATGGGATGTAAAGATACCAACTCATTCTCCAAAATGTGTCCTCGAAGCTCATCTCATTTTATAAACAAGCTATCAAGATTCTCCCAGGATTCTATGGGAGTCCTCAAGCCTTCTAGGTCGAAGTGGATATATCTGGATATATGAGTACATAAGTACCCGAATGATTCATCAAAACGGTTCAGAAACTTGTTCTTTTCAACTGGTTGATGAGGATCTGCCTCCCTTCCTTGTATTATCTTGAGGTAGCCATGTTGGTGCAAGGCTAGCTACACATCCACCCTCCAATAAAGATAATTGGAATTTGTAAGGATCCGAGGTGTAGGATATTGAGAACTCATAATTGCTCTGGCTAAAAGACTACAAAAAATCACACAAGCTACGTAGCACCTGTCAATTATTACTGCAAAACACACTAAAACATTTGAACTATTAGAATCATTCTTTTCCTCCCAACATGAACATGTTTTTAGGGTCTGTCATGCCCTCTCCATTGCTATGAATAAATTCAGAGCTAGCAAATCATCATAGGGGACTTATGTGGAAACCCAGCTGCTTCTGATGTTCGATGGGGAGAAATAAGCATGAAACCTTCCTGAGAAGGCTCTGATACCATATTAGAATTTGAATTCCATTTATATCTTCAAGAATATAGTTCTAATAATGTTTACAATAAATGGATAATGAAGCTACAAACTGAACAAAACAAACCACACAGAAAACAGATGAGTATTGCTCAGGAATTTACAGTATCATTCACAATAATAAAATCCATTGTTACAATAGTTTACATAGGAAAATAATTATAGTGCATTAGGTAAACATTCGAATCTATCCACTGAATTTGATGGTATCTAACTGGCCATCTAACTCATGGTGTCTCGATCAATATCGGAGTATAATAGACCAACTCCCAGATGTCCAACAAACTCAATCAATCAGTGATAGCTAGTTAACTCAGTGCAACTGAGTGTGGTAGGTGGGAAAAGGCACCTACTTCACATGCATCCATGCATAGCTAGTTCTAGCTAATTGATTATGAACTAACTGAAAGTAATTGGTGGATAACTCAGACTAACTAGTACTAACTCCAACTAACTAATGTAGGTTGGTTCTGGGACCCCCAGTGGCTCCTAAAATATAGGGATTGGTCAAGGAGGCACCCAAACTGATGTATGCACATGCAATAAGTGGCATTTAACCTCTAGCAGTGTTCGCCACACTCTAGTGACTAGTACATGTGGCCCTATTAGGCCAAGTGGACTCAATTGTACTAGTGGACCCAAATAATTAATTAAGGTTCCTAAGTTAGGCTAAATCAATCTAATAGACATTTGACCAAGGGAGGATTAATAATCCTAACATTATGCAAAAAAATATGATCCTAAAGGGATCATTTCCCAGAGGAGGTTCCAGGTGCAGAGGCTAGTTTTTGTACACTCCATGATCACTGATTTGTCCAAGGAGGATAATTCACTTTCCCATGATTTTGATTGGAGTCATGTAGAGAAGATTCAAGAACCTCAAGAAGAGAGAGGTATAGTACCAACCACTCCCTTGCCCCTAAGTGCTGGTAGTAGAAGCATAAGGTCTCTGTCATAGGTTGTAGATATGGAATGTGATGAACAGGCTCCCAGCAAAAATCCAAGGATATATACAGGGAATGAGGTAATTAACCTGGAGGAGGAAGTTGATTTTGATTTTGATTCCCTCAAGGAAATGATAGAAGAATATCCTTATACATCAGAGCCTTCTAGAGGGGAGGATGCAAAGCAGATGGTGGTTGCACAACCACTAGTGGTTGTGCAACTAGTCGCTACACAATTAGAGAAAAATACCTCAATATCTATACATTCAAAGAAGAAAGGGGTTAAGGAGCCTTTACACACATATCAGAAATACTCCTTTGCCTCTGCTGCTGAAGGACAATTCAAGATTGAGAAGAAGATGTTGACCAGATATGGGAAACTCAAAGAGAAGTCCAATACTGAGACTCAGAAGCAATCCAAAGAGCTGAGGAAGTTTTTAGCAAGCAAGGTCTCCTTCGCTGCTATAAGTAATCTCACAACAAGATTTCTGAATCTAGACATCGGTGATGAGAAGGGAGTGCCAAAAGTCTAGTTCAAGACGGACCAGATCTCAATCCCAGACAATATTGTGTTTCATAAGGGAGTTAGTGATCTCATTTATGCTCATCTAACTAAGGAAGCATTGGCCCATCACAAGGCTCGACAAAGGGGAAAAGTTGGAGACCCAACTAAAGCATGAGAAGGTAGCAAGAAAATCTTGGAACTCTTTAAAACAACCCCTTGGAACTGAGAAACCTATTTCTACATAGAATCCTACTTCACTAGCTAAGCCTCTAGCCAAGATCTAGGATTACAAAATGAGGAGAAAGACACATGTTAAATACATCCATATCCCTCCTCAGACTATGCAATTTCAAGGGGAAATTGAGCCATTGCAGCATGGGGTTTTGGATCTGAAAGGCCTCCTTGTTGTGATGTAAGTTGACAAGCGCACATGGGAATAAGAGAAGCGACAAATGCATAAAATGATTGATTAATTGAATGACTAAAACACCCCTGAAGATAGGTCACCCATTGCTCGAGTGGTCAAGGATATGTCAAGAATGTCCCTGAAGGACCTGGAAATCACTCAATTGAAGGAGGAAAATCAAGAGCTTAAGGACAAGAACACTGAAATGGAAAATGAGGACTTTGTTGAGGAGATAAGGAGACTAAGAGAGAAATTGGACAGGATTGAGGAAATGGTCGTAGTCCAAATTCTCCTGTAGGGGGGTAATCATTTTCTATGGGAAGGATTAATAGGAGAGATGGCCCCATTCAGGAAGCATATGGTTATGTTGGATGAGCATAAGCAGGCCTTTATGGTAGCAAGAATAAAATGTAAGTTCCTGTAAGAAAACATAGAAAAAATGCCTAGGGAGGAGGGCTAGAATGCAATTACTATTCTGAGCACAGCATCTGGGGAAGAACTAATTTCCCTAGGGGTTACTGACAGGATCGCAGTTTTGATGGAAGCAAGGAGAATGATTTCAAAGTACAACATGTTGCAGAATGCACTTGCAAGGGTTAATACTATTCAACAAGGGTTAAATAAGTTTGATCAAATGTTCCAGCCCCTATTCCAGAGGGGACTTGATTTTTGGGGTCCTGGTGGAAAGTTGATCCCTTAGGACAAATATGTTGAGTTGCTAAATCAAGAAAGATTGAACCATGAAAAGTTTGAGGGTCTGGATGGTGGGATAAAGGGAGAGGTAATTGTCTGTAAACTTGGTGATGAATTTGAGTTACTGGCTCAATTTAGGATGATCAAGTCTAGTCTTCCTACTATTGGTCATAGTCCCTTAACTGACTTGTATGTTGTCCTGAAGGATTTGTTTGATATGAAAATACCTACAGATATTCATCTGTGAGAGGACATACATAAGCTGGACAGTCAACAACTTACAAGGGCCACCAGGAGCTGATTTTTTTTCCTCAAAGGCCCAATCCAAGTGCACAATTACAGTCAATCTCAGCAGACATATCAGGATTATCATTAGTAGTCTTGATTTATATAGGTGGTAGAAACTAATCACTTGCCAGTTTTCTTTTCCATCGCATGTTCCTACAAAGTCCTGGTTTTTTATCCTGCTTAGTCAGTAGAATACCATTCGTAGATGCTCTGAATAGTCATTTTCATCAAGCGAGCATGAGGCCCCAAATGTCAAGGTTTTTTCTTTTTATTGGCCACATGCATCACAATGTGTTTTCCCGATTTGTTTTGTGATCATGGCAAGTATTCCACCTCAAAATTTGTTAGGCTTTAGAATGTTTGTTCGGGTTTGATTCCCATGATGTTACTAATTTTGGCTCTTTGTTTCTAGATTCATCTTGGGAGAAAATTAAAGTATAAATGTAACCTCAATAGAGGAGAACCAGGTTCGACGTTCAATTTTGGAAGCCTATGTGCTTGGTTTTTTAGCTCTGAACTTTTCTTGGAAGTGATTAATGCAAAAAAAAAAATTCGAGTTCCTGATATTCATAAGGTGTTCAATGCTCAGTCTATTTTTTCTTGTAAGCTCCATTCTCATGCATTTGTAAATTCTGCTAATACATTTCTAGATTGTATGCAAGGAATTTGTTCTCTGTTAAACACTCCTTTCATCAGAAATTGTATTTGTAATGTTTTTATAATGACTTTCATTTAATTCATCCTTATTTAGGCACTCTATTTCAGTTATTATCCTTTATTGTTGCTTCTGCTAAAGGTGTTTCAAGATATTCATACACATATAGGAGCCTCTTTCTTCACTCGGATTCTTCACATTTTCACTTGTCATCGCTTAAATTTGTTTGACTGAATGTTAACACTCACATTGCCTTAGATTGCGAAGGATAATCACAAGTCATTATGTTGTAATCCCTTGAATTTTTTATGTTTGTCTGCCTTACACTTTTTAAAATATAAACAACATGTTCCTCTCAGAAATCCATCCTTCTAAATGCTTGCTGAAATATATATGTGTATGTAAATCGTCCTTGTGACCATGAGAAAGCCCTTTCTAGCTGAATAGGCTAGAATACAGCCTAAATAATGGTTTGAAATAGTTGCCCTAGTGATTTCCTACTCACAACCATAGGAAAATTACCATGTTCTAACATATTGGCACCGTTGCAGGGGACTAATTGCTATTATCTCCTCGGAGGAACGACATTGTCCTAGTTCTACGACCTAGTTGAGTAGCCAGTCATAGACACATGTTGGTTGTATATGCTCTGGAGACTCCATTCAAATACTTTGGAAGGTGACTCCACTGGGAATACTTGCAGAAATATGGACCAATACGATAAGAAATCCTGATGCTAAACCTTTTCAATATTTTTTTGGTCTAGAGAGGCTTTTTTGGAATGCCAAGAAGCTACAAAGGTCAATTATACCTAAGTTAGACAAAACTCTTTCTTTACCTTTCAAATTTGTTGTTTCT
This sequence comes from Pseudotsuga menziesii, assembly GCA_001517045.1. Classification (NCBI taxonomy): domain Eukaryota; kingdom Viridiplantae; phylum Streptophyta; class Pinopsida; order Pinales; family Pinaceae; genus Pseudotsuga; species Pseudotsuga menziesii. The sequence goes on along the minus strand of LPNX010924252.1, from coordinate 634,640 downwards.
ATTAATGATATATTTGAGCATTGTGATGAATAATTTGAGCTAGTTTTTCCTAGGAATAATTTTGAGTCCAGCCTCTCTGAAGTAGTTTTAGACCCCTCTGCATTTGATTTATCCTATACATCCTAGCTACCTGATATCTCGGAGTCTCTAGGTAGGGATATTCAACCATTGTATGACCAAGAGTGCCCCCTATTTTCCTTTGAATTAGCCTCATTAAACTCCACTGCCACATAGCAGTCTGCTACCATATCCTTAGTTCCCACCACTTCAAAGCTTAAGAAACTTCATCATCTAGTTTCACATCCCCTCACATCTTTGCAGTTCCTCATATCATAGTGATTTAGTCTGTCATGAAAACTTCAATTCGTCTTGGAAACCCTGCTATAATCCCATGAATTACTAATAGGTTTTCCCCTATACTTCTCTTCATGACCTTCCCAAAGGATACTCCCAAATACTCAAACAATTTAATGGGGAGAAGGGGTATTCAGATGAGAAACACTTCGGATGGTTTCTAGACTGGATAGAGTTGGAGGAAGTAGACTATGATGATGTTAAATTCATATTGTTCACCAAAATTCTTGTTGGAGAAGCAAGGAAATGGTTAAAAAATATTCCGAACAAATCCATTAAAAACTATCAAGATTTTGAAGATTCTTCCAAGGACAAATGGGAAGACAAGATAAACCCCAAGCAGTATCTATCCCAATACCATTCCATAAGGAGGAGGGAGAGTGAATATGTCCAAGATTTTTTTGACAAATTTATGAATATATATAATTCCATCGCTTCCCAGTTCAAACCCCCCCTGGTTCTTCCCAACTCCATTATGATGAAGCCTTTGATAATGAATTTACCTTGTTGTTGCATGAAAGAAAATCAGCCTCCCTAGCCGATATGATGAATGATTCCATAGAGGTAGAGCTAAACCAAACTACTACTATAAAGAAGAAGAGGGAGATATAAGGAAGGATAAAGAGCTCAAAAAACCTTCTTCCTCTAACTCACAAGAGGATAGGATGGACATGATGATGAAAAACATGGAAACGTTGATGGAGAGACTCACCGTGGAAAATAGAACACCTCCCCAGGAAAATCAAGAGCAACAGAATAGAAACTGGAATGTTAGAAGGCCCCAAATTCCCAAAATAGGCAAAAAGATCAGAGAAACCCTCTCGATCAACCTATCAATCCCCCATTTCAAGAGAATTATGTGGTGCAATATTATGGAAATCAAGTTGAGGATGAAATCCACCATTTGGACATCGACTCATCCTCTACCTTTTTAAACAAATAAGAGCACGATATTTCTTGTCATGAAATAAAGGAGTTTCCTACTGATGAAACATAGGCATTTAAGAAGGGGTAGCAACATGATGTCATGGATACGCAGAGGAATATTGGTCTAAGGAACAGATATGTTCCTGTTATGAGGAATAAAGAGGCATTAAACAAAACCTCTACAAGTAAGCCAAAGAATGATATACCCCCTAAGGATACCTCCAAGAATATAACAAAGCACAAAGGGAAAGAAAAGAAAGAAGCTAATCCAAGGAACTCAGATCAAGGACAAACCTCTTTCAATTTAGAGACCGAAATTGAAAAAATCAAACTCTTTGTCCCGCTAACTGAATTATTAAAAAATTATGAATATAAGTCCAAAATCACGACGGTTTTGAATCCTCCAGAATAAATTTCTGCAATATTGCATTCCCTAAATATTCAAGATTATAGTCCTGCCATCCTATTTGGACCCAATATAAATGATCCTTTCGAGGAAGATGCTTGTACCTTCTATGCCAGTATGAACATTCATGATGCCATTCTACACAACTCCATGCTTGATTTAGGAGCTTCACACAATCTGATGCCTAGGAAGATCATGGATAAACTGGAATTGGAGTTGACCAGACCTTATAAATACCTTTTCTCTTTTGATTCCAGTAAATTTAAGTGCCTATGATTGATCAAATATTTGGTCATATATTTGGCTCAAATCCCTATCAAAATCCCTGTCATGGACATAGTTGTGGCTGAAATTCCTCCAATGTTTGGAATGTTGCTGTCAAGATCCTGGGCGTCCAAACTCAAGGGTGCATTTCAAATGGATATGTCAAATGCCACCATCCTTGTTTTGGGGGAAAAAAGGAGGCTTTATAGAGAGAAAAATTTGGCATACATGGTGAACAGTGCTAAAAATCCAAATAACCACCCCATCTATTTGTTGGACACTGAGATGGGATCAGCCATTTTCTTTACAGAGGGAAGCAAAGGAAATTTCAGTTCACAGAACACTTCCTTTGTGCCGAGTCAGGAAGAACTGGAAGGATTGGAATGTGAATTTTGATGGGGAAACATGCAAAGAAGGGTCAGGAGATGGATTTTGGGTGAAACCCCCAAGAGGAAGAGCCTTCAATTATTCCTATAAATTTGCCTTCAATTGCACAAATAATGAGGCAAAATATGAGGCTATGATGTTATAAATTCATATCCTAAAAGGTTAACAAGTCAGGAGGGTGGTTATCCATGGGGACTCTGATTTGGTGATTAAAAAAATGCAAGGCAAGTATCAGGACAGAATCCTAGGATAAGAAGCTACATAAATGCTACCCTATATTTGATAGAATGTTTTGAAGAATGCAGGTTTAATCTGATTCCCAGATTGTAGAATTGTATAGATGACTCTTTGGCCACTTTGACTCATGTTTTCAAAACTCCCATATACCCCGATAGGAAATATGAGATTGAAGTTAAGAAAAGACCTTTTATCCCAGCTAATGTTAAGAATTGGCAGGTCTTGATGAAAAACAAATTCAAAATTTCCTTAATCTCATTGGGGATTTTGATGCATTGACCATTGATGAAGATAACATGTTCTTGGAAGGGTCTACTCTCACCCAGGAGTGCCTGTAAAGTCATAATGATTTTCCAAAATAAATTCCACAGGATGATATTGTTGTCCCTACTGAGTGTGTTGTTGGAAGTGAAAATGAAGAAGCTATTGGGCCAGGATTATAGGGGCTTGATGGATAGCAGAAATATATAAACAAAATCTATGGAAAATAAATCCTGTAGCTTAAAAGTAAATCTATCCACAGGGGTTTAGTTCCTTTAGAAAATCTCTTCGACCCAAATGATGTTCCTAAGAAGCCTCATCTTGTCCCGAGTTTGAGGATGTGGGATATGTGAATATTGGAATAGAATCTCATCCTAAAATCATCAAGCTCTCTAGAATAGTCTCACCAGAGGCAAAACATAATGATGGAATAATACTCATATGTTTTTTATTGGAGCTATAGTGAACTTAAGGCTTATGATACAATTATAATTCATCACACTATACCAACCAAAAAGGATGAGATTCCTTTCAAAAAAAAGCTAAGGAGAAATAACCCCAAGTCGCTAACCTTGATTGAAAAAGGAAAAAAGAATTTGTTCGAGGAAAAAATCATTGTGGCTCTTAGATTCTCAAAGTGGGTGGCCAACTTAGTTCCGGTGAGGGATAAGAATGAAGAAATAAGGCTATGCATTGACTTCAAAAATCTGAACAGAGTCTCTTTAAGGGACCATTATCCTCTTCCTAATATGGACCATATTCCACACAGGGTAGTGGGATCTCAAAGGATATCCACCTTGGACTGCTTCTCAGGCTACAATCAGATCATGGTGCACCCAGAAGACCAAGAGAAGATTGTTTTCACCACACCCTCGGTACCTTTATGTATGCAAAAATGCCATTCGGACTCATGAATGTAGGGGAAACCTTCCAGCGGGCCATGGACAAAGCATTTGATGATGAGAAGGAAAATATTTTGGTTATCTATTTAGATGACATCCTATTTTTTCAAAGTCCAATGAGTAACTTGTCGCACACCTGTTGAGAGTGTTCGAAAAATGCAGAAATTTTGGCATATATTTGAATCTGAAGAAGTCCCACTTTGCTATGAAAGAGGGGAACCTGCTTGGGAACATAATTTCCCATGAAGGAATCAAAATAGACCCAAAAATAGTTGAATCCATACATAAAACTGAACTCCCTCGAAACAAGACTGAGGTTCAATCTTTTTTGGCAAAGGTGAATTTTCTGAGAAGGTTTATTGATGCTTTTGCTAAGATTGTGAGGTGGATAACTAATATGCTGAGAAAGGATAATGAGATCAAGTTGACACCTGAATCAAAGCAATCTTTTGAGGACATAAAGAAGGATATTTCAGAATCACATGTATTGGTAAGCCCTTATTTCTCCAAATATTTGCTCATATTCTCATTTGCTTCATAGTACACAATGGAAGGAGTATTGTTACAACAAATTCATGAGGGGAATGAGCATCCCATTACTTTATACAACAAAACATTGAGATATGCCCCACTAAAATACAACATTATGGAAAATTAGGCTTATGCACTGGTACAGGCCTTGAAGGAGTTTTGGGTTTATATCCTGCATTCTCGCATCATTGCTCATGTTCCCACCATTGCATTGAAGGATATTCTAAGTCAACCAGATCCTGAGGGTAGAAGGGGAAAATGGATAGCATTCTTACTTGGTTATGACTTGGAGATTAATCTCACAAAGCTGATTAAAGGAAAAGGAATAACAAAACTCATGGCACAGTCTAATTGTGATTTACTCATCCCGCACATGGTTTTTGAATTATTAGCAAAAGAGAAAAAACCATGAGGAATGACCAGAGCTACAAGTGGTTGAATAATTCTTGTAATCCCCATGGTATACTAACATTATATTTTTGTTGCAACATATGCAAGCTCCGCAGGATATGGATAGAAAAAGGCCCATATTCCTCAACCAGAAAGCAGCAAAGTTTTGCATCTTAAATGGGAACCTGTATTGGAAAGACTCAAGAGGGGTTCTGCTGAAATGTTTAAATGAGTATGAGGCAAAGAATCTCATTGAAGAGTTTCATGCAGGGGAATGTGGAGGTCATCATTACTAGAATACCACCTTGAATAAGATTCTAAGAGCAAGATTTTATTGGCCCACTATTTTTTCTGATACCCACAAGGAGATTGCTACCTACCATAAGTGTCAGATCTTTGAAGGGAGGAGGAATATTTTTTTCATTCCCTCTGAAGCCAATACATGTTGAGTCCCCTTTCCAACAATGGGAATTGGATTTAATTGGATAAATAAACCCATCTTCCTCAGAGAAGCACAAGTGGATTCTCACTGCCACTGACTATTTCACCAAATGGATTAAAGCCATCCCAACTAGACAGGCCACTGAGACAGTAATTATTCAGTTTTTGGAGGAGAATATCTTGTCGAGGTTTGGAGTTCCTAGGAAGTTGATCACGAAAAATGATTTTTCATTCAAATCATAGAAGATTGTTAAGTTTTGTTTCAAATATCACATACATTCGGGGCATTCCACATCCTATACCCACGGGGAAATGAATTTGCAAAATATTCAAATAAGAGTATGATGAGGATCCTCAGAAATATGTTGCAAGACAACAAGAATACTTGGCACACAAAATTGACTCATGCTTTGTGGGATGATAGAATCAATGTAAATAAATCCATTGGCACCTCACCATTCCAGCTAGTTTACAGTTCTGAGGTAATTTTTCCTAGTTCCTCTAGATTGCCAGTGATGAGGTTGTTATAGGAGGAAGATGCTGAAACCCACCCAACTCAGAGAAGGATGTATCAGTTGGTTGAACTGCAAAAACAAAGAGAGCATCTTTTTGATAGAACTCAAAATTTTCAGGATAAAATGAAATACATCTTTGACAAGAGGACAAAGGATAAGGATTTCCAAATGGGGAACGTAGTTTTCAAATGGGATGCACCCCATGAAGAGAAGGGAAAGCATGGAAAATTTGATCACCTATGGAGGGGCCCTTACAAAATTGCAGCTTTCAGAGGGAATAATTCCTACATACTTTAGGAAATTGAGGGTGTTCTTTTGTTAGGAGCTCCTATAAATGGGAGGTTCCTCAAGAACTACTTTCTTTGAAGTAAGTTCAATATTCCATGTCATTGTATATACCATTTTATTTTAACATTGAATATGTGGATAGATCTCTGGAATACTTAAATACCGAGGTGAAGTAAGTAAGGTCTCCAAGAAGAGCTATCATTTGGTTTTCTTTTCTTTTTGAATTTCAATTTAAAAGGCACTGGAATAAATTTTGAGGAAATGGGCCTTTGGGATAAAGCAAAAGTGTGCAGTTAACAGGGGTTCTTCAAGCACAATGGGGCATAATGGATAGGCACTTCATCTACTATTCTTTACTTCCTCACAGGGAGGACAGTATCTCCAATTGGAGGTAGCTGTTAGCATAGTGTAAAACTTAGGCTTGAGGTGAAATTGAAAAAGGGGATTAAGGAGAGTGAATTTGGCTTAGCAGAGGCACGAGCAGAGGTTATATTCAGCTAGCATGACATTTGGCGGGAATTTTGCCTTGTCTAATTTGGAAACCCGACGTCTCTTCAGCCAAATATAGCGTAGTCAAGGGTATTTGGGCCTAAAACACCACCACAGTAAAGCACAAGAAATATCAACGGCCTTCATCCATTCGCGCATCTTTAATGGGATTCGACGATGCGCAAGCGCATCACGTTGGAAATTGCACACGCAAATGTGAATAGGGATGACGTGATGGGGAATGTACACAGATGATGTGCCCCCACCCCATTGGATATCATGCCCTGGTGTTAAATGTATGAAAGTGCATTAGTGGGGGCATGATGGTTAAAAGGGGGATCAATCATGCAACTAACTGCATGTCCTGGAGTTTTGAAATAAAAAAAATTCAAAGTTGTCACTATTAATAGTTGATGCTCCCTTTGTTGTTCAGGATAAAGCACCCTTGCAAAAAGTCATCTTTTTACATGCAATGGAAATAGAATAGTAAGAAACTCTTGACTTACCTGATTAACGACGGTTGATCCAAGCTTGATATTGTCCCGCTCCACTCATTTCCAAAGCTTCTAGGGATGCACCTCTTCACCTGCAATGAGAAAATACTTCAAGTAATATATCATGCATATATATATCAGAGTTTAGATTAAAAACATATTTATAATATAAACAAACTTATGCATTAACCAATACCCATGAAATATACATAATACAAGATTGGAATAATAATTCTCTTTATTAACAATCGATGAATAAGATAAGAATACAACCCAGCTTCTGAGACAAGGACTCCTCTGCAACTAAAGGACTCTGAGTTCTTCTTCTCCAAGACTTTGAAGGTATTCCACCAGCATAACTTTTCTCTCCAAAATTCATTGATTAGCCCCCACCCCCAGGCCTCTATTTATACTTTGGGAAATAGAGTGGTTTCAAAGGTTGGGATCATTGAGATGGTTGGGATAGTTATGGATTAAGCCCCAACTAATATCATCTAATCTAAATTTACATTTTTAATGTCGAATTAAGGTATATGTAGGTATTAATATAGGCAACTTGTGTAACAAAGCCAAATTTAATTATTAAGCTAGGTTAATTAATGTAATAAACTAAGAGGTGACTTGAAAAGTCACCTCTCTTCCCCATTCATGGTATAAATTACTGGGGCCCTATTATGTAATACATATTCTACATCATATAAATATACAATTCTACATTACGTTTCTTCTTTCCAACTTCCTTACTCTTCCATTGGTATTAAAGCCTCTCCGCTCTCGACACCATCCCACCACCACTCCCAACTTCCACTTCTGATGCACCCACCTCCTCTTTACTTTCCATCGCTCTACATCCTCCAGCTCCATCCTTTATATTTCATGCACATGCACCAACTTCCATCCCCCATCCTCTGTGCTACTTCTTCGTTACCTGCCCCTTCCTACTCCCTACTCCAATCACCCACCACCCTCCACCTACCCCATTCGTTTCCTGATCCACTCTCCCTTCACCCTTCCTTCCATTCACACCGTCACCATCCTGCTAAAGCTGACATCCCTTCCACACTTCCATCCCCTCCGTGTTGCTGCTCCATCCTACTAATGCCTCCATCCCTCCATGCTTACATTCCCCTTTTCGCATTGCCATTCCCCCCCACTGCTGCACCAATCCCCTTCTCCCTTCCTTCCATCCACATCACCATCCCTTTCGTTTCTCCATTGCCCATTCCTTTCTGCCCTCACACCTCCATCTACACGCTCAATCTCTTCTCCACCCACCGCCACCCCAGGCGCCTCCAACCTACAAAAAAGAAAATTTCATATAATATAATATTATATTATTATATTATTTTAATATATATTATAGATATTAAAAATATATATATTCAATAATAATAATAATAATATATAGTAATTTTTTTATATACATAAATCTTTTGTTCCCCAATAAATAAAATATATATTTCGCCTTGTTCTTATCCAATATAAAAAAATTAGAGTACAAATTATCTAATTTTTATTGGGAAATAAATCCTGGTGGGGAGCTAGAATTATACAGCAAATAAAAATAAGTCCACGATCAGCACTGGGAAGATTCCAGCAATCACCAGATCAATGGATGCTCGGTTCGATCAAACCAATGAGAAAATTAACAAGAATTACGAGGAACTCCACGTAAAAATCAAACAAACCAATGGCGATTTGACATCAAAGCGGACACAATTTACGCCACAAATAGAGAATATATTCCTCACTCTACAAGAAGACCAAAAGAAAAATCAAGCAGTTTTAACCGCCATCTTGGACAGATTACAAATCTTGAATGACCTACAACCAAACTCTCCAAGAACTCCGGAGCAGCAAGGTCCTCTATTCAACATGTCATCCTCTAACGCGTATACACAAGGAAGCCAAATACGGGTGAAAGTCGAGTTACCCAAATACGATGGGGATGAACGACAATGCATAGCGTGGATTAACAAAGCTGAGGAATACCTAGACATCCACAACATCCATTATGATGCTGAGAAAATTAAATACACCTCCATGCGTCTAGAAGGAAGCGCTTACAACTGGTACTTATGGTGGAAGAATACTACAAGAATATGTTCTTACAACTGGGTTAGATTTAGGAATGACCTCATCAAAATATTCCAAGGCGTTGAATAAAAAGACTTCTTTGCCAAAATCACAAGGTTACAACAAAAAAATAGTGTCAATGAGTACACCTGTGAATGGGAAGCACTGTCAACTCGAGTCCTAGAGTTAACCAATGACCAACGACTACAAACCTACATACACGGTCTAAAAAAAAACATCCATGACGAACTAGAGTTACACAACATTTCTACCATGGAGGAAGCACGACGTAAAGCCAGGATTATTGAAAGCAAATCCGTTCATACAAATGTCGACCAAGATGACTCCAAAAATAACCCCCTCCATTTAGGATACACATGAAATCCAAGGTATACACCACCTCAACTTAGGGAAGGAACAAATCCCAGTTTATAGGCTCAGAGAATAAAAGAAGGAAAATGTAAGTTCTGTGGAGACAAATGGGATCCTAAGCACAGATGCTTACAAAAGAAATTATATGCTTGTGAATCAGAGCTAGAAGTCAATGAACCAAGTGAGAATGATGTAAATAGCCAAGAATACTACCACCTAGGAATTGAGGATGACTCCCCACAAATCTCATTAGCCATTATTACCGGAATCTCCCAACTGCAAACATTGAAGATTAAAGGTCATATAAAAAATAATAACGTCATAGTTCTCATCGACTCTGGCAGCACCCATAACTTCGTTAATGTCAACCTTGCTAAAGTATTTAACCTATTTATTCATCCAGTACCTAACATGATGGTTATTATAGAAGATGGCAAGAAGATTGACAATGTCGGAAGATGTCACAAGGTTAAGTTACAAATGCAAGAATATAACTTAGAATCATATTTCTTTGCGGTACCACTGGGAGGAATTGACATAGTATTAGGAATAAAATGGTTACAAACCTTGGGTACATACTCTGCAAATTACCAAGAACATTTTATTGAATTCCATGCATTAGGGAAAACACACAAATTTAATGGGTTCCAACCACCTCCAACACAACTGGTTACAGCACATCAAATGGAAAAACTACGTTGGAAAGATGCACCAAAGTACATACTTCAATGTTGATAAATGGAGATTCTAACAAGTGAAGGAGATATGGACAAACAACCAAAGACACAAGAGCTAATTTGAAAACATCGCAAGGTGTTTCAAGAATTTCCTATGGAACTCCCAACAACAAGAAAAACTGAACCCATAATTGAAATAGAACGAAGGACAAAACCTACCAGTAACAACCCATATAGATATCCACATCAGAGACGTTGTGACAGTTCACGTAGTCATTGTCGTCAAATAAGCTTTGAGGATAAAGATTCCTTAAGGGGAAGGCAATGTTACAAAGCCAAATTTAATTATTAAGTTAGGTCAATTAATGTAATAAACTAAGAGGTGACTTGAAAATTCAACTCTCTTCCCCATTCACGGTATAAATTACCAGGTCCCTATTATGTAATACATCTTCTATATCATATAAATATACAATTCTACATTACGTTTCTTCTTTCCAAATTCCTTACTCTTCCAACTCACGTATGATACGCGAGTTGCTCAAAGGGAACTTGCGTATGCAAGTATACGCGGGTTGCATTGCAAATACTCTCATATGATACATGAGTTGCAATGCATATAGTCGTGTATGCAACCCAAAACTCATAATAAAAATATATAAGGTTGGTTTGAGGATAATGCATCAAAGTTCATGCCCATCTATAGTGTTTTGGCCACTTCAATCCAAATTTTTCCTTTTGTGTACCAACATGAGGAATGTCGGTACTCAAACGGAGAAGTGCCATTTTGGATGATAACAGATGCCCCCTAATGTGTGAGGTTAGAGGGAAGTGATGGCCGAAATACATTATAATCATTATATTCGAGAACTCAAAAGTCCAAGGAAGCTGAGGAAGTACCTGAAACAAATACATATCAATGTCACATACAAAATCATATCTGAGGATACAATGTTCAATATACTAGAACACTAGCTCCTTTACAATATTTGATTACATCATATGATATGGGTACAAAACCACGTATATTACAAAGGTGGATCAAAGCCACAATATACAATGATGAATCTTCAAAATATGAAACTTGTGTAGGTGAACACAACAAAATCTTGCGCAACTTAGGTTATAGATATGAACCTAAGGTCTTCGTCAAAATCCAAAGGAACCAGTACAATCCAGGCCACGTGAATAGATGTGTCGAAGTCGAACATGGATAGGACTCAATAGATTATCAATCAATAGATGATAATTGACAATTGAAGAAAAGGAATTCACCAATGATGAAAGTGAATCCTAGGGTACCATCGTCAAAAACTCTAGATCTTCGTCTTTAGGAAGTACTAATGAGAAACCATGTTGTGATGAGGAAGGAAATAGATCCTCCAACGGATCACAAGAGTGACTAGGAACTAGATAAAGGAAGGTAGACGAAAGTGATATCAGATAGGATAATGATGGAATCAGGATAATAAGCTGAAACAAGGATAAATCCTTGAATAGTGAGCATGACACAAAGATGACCCAAGGAATCTTTTAACTTTGCAGATAGGACAACTAGACTTATTTGTCATGTAGGAGACATGATCAGATTCACCAAGCATAAATGACAAGTGGAGGAGTAAGAAACTCAAAGTGATAGCTGAACTGAAAGTGTACACTGAGACATGAGTATCAAAAAGTTCAGAGAGTGTTATGTTCAAGGAGGACATGCTGCCACCAATTGTAAACTAGAAAGAAAAATTCTTCCTTATATTTCCTGTTAAATTTTAATGAGTCCAGGAAAGTCAACTCAAGTCTCTCTTCATTTTTGACAAGCTTGAAGAGAAGAGGGAATAATGCTTGATATTGTCACTTATTCGTGGATTTTATGAGCCCGAACTAGTACATGATTGTTTGGTGTTTTCATGTTTAGAGAGTCTGAAAACTCCAAAGAAGACTCCAGGGGGGATCCTTTTTCATCCAATTTAGTCTCTTGAAGCCAAAAAAGTATAAAACATACCTCATAAAATCTCTCTTAACTTCCGTAGAAGAAAAGGTGAACCTTTTTCGTACTTAGTCAAGGAGGTCCAAAAAAGGTTAAATTACCAGCTACCCAACGCTCCTTCAAGAGCAGCTTATAGCTTGAGTTTTACGAGTGTGAAAGAAAGCAAGATCACTCAGAAAGATCCATTTGAGTACAAGGAATGGGGCTTACAACAGTAAAATCGATGTTTTTTTCTTATTGTTTAACAAGCATGACAAAGACATAAAGTACACTTGAAATAATTTTCATGTTTAGGTCTAGAGCACGAAAAATAGAAAATTAAGCTCATATCGGGCATTCATTTTCCATAAGTTTAGTCCCTTAAGTCCAGAAAAGCAACAAACCTATGCCTGAGGATACTCTTCTCAATTCCATAGAAAAGAGAGTCATCCTTTCTCGTCTTATTCCACATGGCCCGAGAAAGAGATAACCTACCACCAATGTAGATGCCCATTCACATATTCTTAATGAGCATGAATGGACAGGTTTACTAGGCAGTCAAGTCTATTTTGAGGAGTTAGACCTGGGCCTAAATAAACTCTATAAGGGAGGAGATCCTTATAAAGGGGATAGCTTGTAAAAAGAGACCAAAATGAGGCTCAATTTGGTGTGAAAAATAGCTAAGAAGGCTCCCATGAACCTACGACAAATGTGGCATGAGTACCAAAATACAATGAGTGTGTTCTAAGCTAGGGTACTCATGGAAGGAAAGCCCTATCCATGGAAGAACAATGGTATACACAAGGTACTAATGGTTGAATACCATAGTCCCTGGTCAAAAGTAGTAATCCTAGGGTTAAGGTGGATTAGGTATAAATGCAAAAATGCATATAAATGATCAAAATCCTACCCTATATGAGTGAAAAACAACTTTGAATAACCTTGGACTTGTTTCATTAGGCAAACATGACATGGCGTTAGTTTTATTTTAATAAAAATTACAAACTATAGGTTAAAAACCCACTTTTTGAAATAATTTCTATAAATAGTGCAAAAATAGAAATCAAATTCACGATTTCACATTTTCACCCAATATAGACAAGTTTTACCTCTGTCTTCAATTTCTTGGTGTGGTCAAACCGCTAGATGATTTTCCAATCCGTAAGTGCCAGGTAAATCAGCTCTCCATGCTCTTTCATTTCATCCAAGAAATTTTTTTATTTTATGAAATAATTGATGTTTTAAGCCAGTTTTAAGAAGATCGCTCTGTATACACGGGTATGCAACATAGACAGTTGCATACATGCATTTTATATGTGGCTTGCTCGAAAGCAACTCGCGTATGATACGCGACATGTCCAAAGGACAGTCGCTTATACTGCACGACATAGGAAAAGGATATTTAGGGCCAAAATCAAAATTTTTTGAATGGATTTAATGTTGGAAAATGGCTTTATCGATAGGATGAAACATGGTGTTGGAGTGGAGGGAGAGGGAACATGAAGACATGGACCAAGATGCTCATCAAAGTGCCCCCCACAGTGCATGCATTGCAGAAAAGTGGGTTTCTTAAATTCTTTTGTACCTCACCCATGTGATCCAATGTCTGTTTACTACAGTTTTTGATAAACTACTAGGATCATGATCTAGTTGCATTTGACCTACAAGGTGATATTTTAGAGATTACACTGGAATACATTTATTTCATTACAGGTTTGTCACGATGGGGAGCTCCGGTCAACTTGGACTTGGAATGTACCGGTAGGGGCGGAGACCTTCTAAGTGTTCAAAACTACATTGACACTTACTGTACGCCTGGTACTCAAAAAAGGGGTACTTGCATCCCTATTGTTCATATTCGCAGCTTGCCATTACAGGTGTTGGTAAGCACAATAGTGAGGGTTGCAGGATCATCATCACTTCATATTGCAACTTGAAACCAAATGAGAATTGCGGTGGAATGTCTACAAGGAGCCTTATTTGACTGGTGCTCGAGAGTAATCCCGATAATGAATAAGCAACTCTCTGACTGCAAGAGAGGCCGACAGAAAAACTTCATTTATTCTAGCATATTGGTGGCCTTTTTCTTTGAGAGAGTTCCCGGTCTCAGTCCCGCAATACCTCTATCATATTTCTCTCCCCGTCAAGCTAGACTGAGTAGGTGGGGAGAAATATTCCTTCTCCAGGGTGGCGGTAGATTGGTTCAAAGTGTGTACGATGATGACTTCTACCTATGGTGGGAGCGAAAACTACCAGCACTGGAGCAGTTTCCATATGTTGGGATGGATTTCCGGGGTGACAATGACCTTGTCCTCCCTCCTGGAGGAGCATGGGGAGCGTCAAGTATTTTGGTTTTTCAAGATTTTAAATTTTTTATGAATTTTTAATCATTAAGATATATACATATGTATACGAGTTTTTAATCCTCTAAATATTTAAAATGCAGATATTGGGCCATTCCGCCCTGTTGGGAATCCTCGTATGTATGTGCGACCAGTGGTAGGAGAGGATCATGGTTTGATTAGGGTTCTTGAGGGAAAGCTAGCTAAAAAATTCCTAGGTTTAACCAATTTATCGTATTGATTTTTCACCCTATTTTTATAAGTCTCGTTTGCCGTCAGCGCATCCCTGCGATGTTTATCTAGATGTTCTAATTGTAACAAACATTCTTCAAGCTCAATTGTATCAGGTAACACATGAATGGTAATTTTTAATGACGAGAATTCGCATTCAACTGGGGTTACTGCTTCCACCCTGTGAATGAGTTGGAAAGGAGAAAACCTTGTGTAAATTTTCACATTGGTCTGATAATACCAAAGTGCAGGATACAACATGATGTGCCAATTTTACTGGGCTGCGTTAATGGTATGTTTGAGAATAGTCTTCAAGGTCTTATTTACTGCCTTGACTTGACCATTCTCTTGCGGGTAGAAAGAAGATGAATGTTCTTGTTTAAACCCTAGCATAGTGGTCAATTTATGCATCACGTTGTTTTGGAAGTGACTGCCATGGTCAATGACAATCTCTTTAGGAATACCGAAACATGCAATAATTTGGTTGAAAATGAAAAAAACTGTAGTTTGCCCATCAGATTTATAGGTGGGCATTGCCTCTTCCCATTTCATGAAGTAATCTACAGTGACAATGATGTATTTGTGCCCCCCATGCAAAACAGGGTTGCACATCACATAATATATCCCCCACTTAGTGAAGGGGCCAACTGAGATGATGGGAAATAACGGAGTAGGATGCGACCGCATCTTTCTGGTGTAAATCTGACACAGATGACAGCACTTCACAGCTTTCGCACAATCTTTAAAGATAGTGGGCTAGAAATAACCAGCACGTAAGATCTTTTGGGTCATTTCTAACCCAGATAAATGACCCCCACACACTCCGCTATGGGCATCATTTAGGACAATCTAGGCCTCTTCGTGGGTAAGACATCGACGCAAAATAGACTCTACCCCTCTACGATATAAAGTGTCTCCAATAATGAGGTAGTTTTTTACATGTAAGCGTAATTTGTGTAGTTCTTTCCATGAAAAGGTTGCAGGACACTAAAGAGTCTAGAGATAGATAAGTATATCTTCATACTAGCGATCAGAGGTGGAAATTGGGAAGATGTGCTCATCTAGGAATGACTCTTCTTCAATGGCTACATCTTCTTCAACAGGAAATTATGCAATGAGTTCTGCAAAAACTAAGGATTTTTTGGATTTGGCGGATTGAAAATCCAAGTCAAACTCCTAGAGAATGACTATCCATTTATTGAATTTGCCTCCAACTATCCATCAAGACAAAACATATTGGAAAGGATTAACATCCACGACTACTGTCGTAGTCCTTAGTAAGATGTAGTGATGCAACCTCTGAACATCATACATAGATGCTAAAGCAAACTTTTAGACGTGGGAATACCTAAGTTCAGGGCCAGCTAAACCGCAGCTAAGATGGAAGATGACATGCTCTTGGATCTTATCATCCTCCTAGACTATTACTACCCCTATGGTTGACTCAGATGCGGCCAGATACAATATAAAATTTCGAGAGTAATCTGGTGGATGCAGTAAAGGTGCCGACAACAAATATTTCTTTAATCCCTTGAATGCAAGTTGTCTGGTTTCATCCCATACAAATGGGGTGTCTTGCTTCAACAGCCGCATGAAACCTTTAGTGTTGATGTATTTGTAACTTCGGAATGTATTCATCTATGTATCTTATGTATTGTAACCCGATGCTTATTCCAGGATGTATCTATAATGTAATTGAGTCATGTTGTCATGCCCCGATGTTCCGATCGGGAGGATCAATAATGTAAACAAGTCATGTCAATTCATTGTGGGTAACCCTCCAATTGTATAAGGGTTAAAGTCCCCGCAGTTCTGAGGCACTAGGGTTATTAGACTCTCCTAGTAGAGTTCAGCCCTGGTAAAATTTTAGTCTATCAGGATTAGCATAAATAGAGAACTGGAGTCTCTATTTATCACACAACTCATACACACTCAAGTGTAGTGCATAGTTGAGGAAGGAGAAGACACTGGGGCTAGACAAGAAGAAGGTTACTGTTGTCGGGAGATCACTTACTATTTTGGTGTTGATTCTATCTTTGAGGAAGTTGCAAGGTTTTCTCCATTTATGGTTTCCCTGAGGAAAAACACTGTGTTCATTGTCTCTTGTGTTTGATTGATGTACTTGTTATTCTCTCAGTTAAAGATCCTAATAATGCTAGTTTAATGTTGAAAAACTAACATGGTATCAGAGGTAACCTGAGAAGAAGACACTGTGCAGTTGCAGGAACTAGGGCTTCCTAGTTTGTGGATCTTCCACCATAGATTTTCAGCAAAAGTAAGGTGGAATAACTCTCCTCCTTAGGGCACATCTTTCTGTCGAAGCATAATCCAATTCTGAGGTTTTTCAGTTTTGGACCCAACACTGCTGCCAGAAATTAGGGCTTTTCATAGAAGAAGAAATTTTCAGTGAGCCCGGGCCTGGATTAATCTCCTCCCTAAAATTGAAGTTAGGGATAAATTTCAAGGAATTTGGGTGGACAGAACTCCGGAAAAGCAAAACCCTAATTTGCTCCTGATCCAGTACTGCAGGATTTCAACTCCAAATCCAAATCTGACATCTTGACCTGGTAAGATCTAAATCTTCTGTATTTCCATTTGAGGTTCTCAGTTTAAATATGTCTCATCATACCAAGCTTGATGAAAAGCTTGAGGGAGCTAATAACTTCCGAGCCTGGAAGTATAGGATCTCCCTGGTCCTAGAAGAAAATGAGTTAGACTCCTACATCCATGAGGAGGTTCCAATTCTAGAGGGAGATGAGGCAAGGGCCTTACACAAGAAGAAGATGGCTATGGAAAAGAGGATCATTGCTGATTATATCAAGGATCACCTTATCCCACAGGTGTCCTCTCTCAAGACACCTAAAGCTATGTTTGATGCCCTAACCAAATTGTCTGAAGGAAAGAACATAAACCGGAAGATGACTCTGAGGAATCAACTGAAGAATGTGAAGATTTAGAATGCAGAGACCATCCTGTCTTAATTCACAAGGGTTTCTTAGGTCAAGGAACAATTAGAAGCTGTAGATGAAGAAGTGGAGAATGCAGATATTGTGATGACAACCTTGAATGGTCTCCCTAGGACATGGGACTCTTTCATCCAAGGAATCTGTGCCAGAAAGAAATTAGTCAAATTCAGCAGACTATGGGAAGAATTTTCTCAAGAAGAAGCTTGGATAGCAACTTGAGAAGAGAACATGGGTAGTGAAGATCAAGCTCTCACAGTTCACTCCAAGAAAGGTAGAAGAAGACCTCATTACTCCAAAGGTAAGGATCCTCATCATAGAGATAACATTAGAAGAGACCTATCTAAAATGAGATGTTATACATGTGATGAAAGAGGACACTTTGCAAAATACTATCCTAAGAACAAGGTTCACTCTCATAAGAAGAAGGGGAACAAAAGAATACATCATGCTCATGCTGTAGAGGATGATGAACCATCCAAGAAAAGAACCAGATATGAAAGTGAATATTCTTCAAGCGAAGATGAATATGTTTTGATCTCCACTCTCACAAGTAACATTACTCATGGAAGTGATGATTGGCTTATAGACAGTGGGGCTTCCAAACATATGATTGGATTCAAGGAATCCTTAGTGAGACTATCAGAACATGAATCACCTCACAAGGTGAATCTAGGAGATGACTACCAATATCCAAAGAAAGGTAGTGGGGAATATTCCTATAAACTAGACTCTGGAAAGTCTCTAACAATGAAAGAAGTATTGTTTGTGCCAGGACTCAAGAATAACCTTCTCTCTATATCAGCATTGGATGCAAAAGGAATGAGGGTTGCATTCATAGATGGTCAAGTCATCATGTGGCCAAGAGGAAAGACTATCAATGATGGAGTAGTGATTTGAGAACAAGAAGGAGGCTTGTACAAATTGAAGGGCCATCCAGAACAAGCCTTGGTCCATGACATAGTAGAGCCAAGTGAACTTTGGCATATAAGTCTTGCACATGTGCATTACAGAGCACTACCTATTGCAAGCAAAGCTATTGAAGGTCTTCTAGAATTCCAAGCAAAACATGATGGGGTCTGCAAAGGATGTGCGAAAGGAAAGAATACAAAGAAGACATTTCCCAGCAGCAAAAGAAAATCCAAAGGCATACTAGAAGTCATCCACTCCGATGTATGCGGTCCAATGTCATCAAACTCACTAAGCGGGTATGCATACTATGTTTCTTTTATTGATGATTTTTCTAGGAAGACATGGGTTTACTTCATGAAGAACAAAGACGAAGTATTCAGCAAATTCAAGGAATTCAAAGCCTTGATCGAGAACCACACTGAAAAGAAGATCAATACTTTTCAATCAGATCATGGCAGAGAATTCACTTTGAATGAATTCAAAGAGTTATGCAAAGAATCAAGGATTAAGATGGATTTTTCCACTCCTTATAATCCACAACAGAATGGGATTGCGGAATGAAAGAACAGAACTATTATGGAAGCTGCAAGAGCCATGCTTCATGATCAAGACCTTCCTATGCATCTTTGGGTGGAAGCTGCCAGAACAGCTATGTATGTACAAAACCGTACTCCACATAGAGTACTCGAGAACAAGACTCCTGAAGAAGTCTTCTTTGGCAAGAAACCAAAAGTCAACCATCTCAGAATATTCGGTTGTCCTGTATACATACACATTCCAAAAGAGAAGAGAACAAAATTAGATCCTTCAGGAAAGAAGGGTATATTTGTGGGATACTATGAAAGCTCGAAGGCTTACAGAATATATTTCCGAGGATACAAGAAGATTGACATCAGTAGGGATGTGACATTTGATGAAGACATAGCTTACAAAAAATCCAGAAAGAGACCTGCTGAAGAACCTGAAGAAGCAGAAGCACCCAGAATTCATGATACAACAATGAACGAAGAAGAAGATTGAGATTTTGAAGAACCACAAAGACTTGTAGATCCACCTCTGGAGAAGAATCCTCATAAGAGGAAACCTGCTTGGGTACGAGAACTTATCCAAGGTGCAGAAAGATATGGGGCTCTAGAAGAGAATCACAGAGAAACAAAGAGGACCAGATATTGCTCCGGGTATGTAGCTTTACTATGTGATTTCATTGACAAAGAACCTTCCAGTTATGAAGAAGTGGCAAAACAGAAAGAATGGAAGGATGCTATGATCGAAGAATACCAATCGATCATGAAGAACGATGTTTGGGATGTTGTCCCAAGACCAGAAGGAAAGTCAGTTGTAACTTCCAAATGGATTTACAAGATCAAGCATGTTGCAGATGGTAGCATTGAAAAATTTAAGGCAATATTTGTGGCTCGAGGATTCTCTCAGAAAGAAGGAATAGATTATGAAGAAATATTTTCTCCTGTAGCTAGATACACTTCCATTAGATCAGTACTTGCTCTGGCTGCAGTAATGAAATGGAAGATACACCAGATGGATGTCAAGATTGCTTTCTTGAATGGTGTAGTGGAAGAGGAAGTGTATGTAGAGCAGCCACTCGGTTTTGAGACTCATGACAGGGAGTCTCATGTGTGCAGATTAAAGAAAGCCCTGTAAGGTTTGAAATAGGCACCCAGGACCTCATACGACAGAATTGACAGCTTTCTATCCAGTTTGGGCTTTACCAAGAGTAAAGCAGATTGCAACCTTTACTACAAGGTTGAAGATGGCAACCCGGTGATGCTTCTACTATATGTAGATGATCTATTTGTAATAGGTACGGATGGGTTGATTACTGATACGAAGAGAAAGATTGTTGGTAAGTTCGAAATGAAGGACTTGGGGATGATGCATTACTTTCTACATATGGAGGTGTGGCAGAATATAGATGGAATATTCCTTGGACAAGGGAAGTATGCAGTAGAGATCCTGAAGAGATTTGGGATGATGGACTGCAACGCTATGGCCACACCTATGGAATCAAACCTAAAGCTCTTGAATGGTGCTTCATCAGATTCGGTTGATGCTATGATGTATCGTCAAATGATTGGGTCCTTGATGTACCTGACGAACACGAGACCAGATATTTTCTTTGATGTGAACACCTTGAGCCAATTCCTGACAGATTCGAGACATGTTCACTTGATTGCTGCAAAGCATATTCTGAGGTACCTGAAGGGTATAGTTGATTATGGGATCAAGTACGATACGAATCAGAAGATTAACCTGGAGGGTTATGTTGATTCAGATTGGGTAGGAAGTGCCATCGATAGGAAGAGCACTTCAGGGTGTTGCTTCAGTATGGGATCAGGTGTGATCTCTTGGTTTAGCAGGAACAATCATGTGTGGCACTGAGTACAACTGAAGTAGAGTATGTCGCAGCATGTTCAGCTAGTTGTGAGGAAGTATGGCTAAGGAAGTTACTATCTGATTTACTTGATCTCCAGTTGGATGCTACTTGTATACATTGTGACAACTAGAGTTGTGTGAAGTTGTTAGAGAATCCAGTGTTCCATGACAAGTTGAATCATATCGAGATCAAGCATCACTATATCAGGGATATGGTGCAGAGGGGAGCAGTGAAGCTCCAGTATGTTGCGACACAGTAATAGATAGCTGATGTATTGACGAAGCCATTGGCTAGGCTGAAGTTTGAGTACTTCAGGGAGAAGCTTGGTGTTCTCCAGATCGAGGTTTCCTCCAAGAGAAAGTGATGAAACCCATATCCATTCTAACATGGTGAGAGGATTGGTTCCTTCCATAGTCAAATGTAAGGGCTGAGCCATTCTGTCATGGTAAGAGGATTGGTTCCTTCCATGTCAGATATGAGTGTTGGCCATTCTGTTGAGTAGGACAAATGTAGGGGAAACTACCATTCTAGGAATGGAGGCACCTGGTCAGTTACCAGGAAAACTCAGTCTAGGGCTGAGAATCCATTCTGATGTGATAGAGGGATGTGTTCCCACTTGATCAGATGTAAGGGTTGAACCATTATGTCATGGCTAAAGGATTAAGTTCCTCCCATGTCATATGTGAGTGTTGGACATTATAACGAGCAGGTCGGATGTAAGGGCAATTGCCATTCTCTAGGAGAATGGAGGCACCTGGTCAGTTACCAGGTAGCTCAATCGAGGACTGGGGACCATTCTGATATGATTACTAGGATGTGTTCCCTCATGATCAGATATGAGTGCAGAGCCCTTCCATCAGTAATGGGATGTGTTCCCTCACTGGGTGGATGTAAGTGCAGAGCCCTTCCATCGGTAATGGGATGTGTTCCCTCACTGGGTGGATGTAAGTACAGAGCCCTTCCATCAGTAATGGGATGTGTTCCCTCACTGGGTGGATGTAAGTGCAAATCCCTTCCATCAATAATGGGATGTGTTCCATCACTGGGTGGATGTAAGTGCAGAGCCCTTCCATCAGTAATGGGATGTGTTCCCTCACTAGGTGGATATAAGTGCTGGGCCTTTCTGATATGATTATAGGATTGGTTCCTGCATGATTAGATGTGAGCGTTGGGCATGCCTTTCTGACGAGTAGGTCAGATGTAAGTGCTAGATGGATCATTCTGACGAGTAGGTTAGATATGCTGAAGAAGACCTACATGGAGGCTAGGCCTACAACCAACATGAAAAAGGGTTTGCTTTGTAGAACTTCCTGTGACGAGAAGAATCATGAGATAGCAGCCGAGATGATCCAGATCGAGTGATGATCCAGATCTAGTGATGATGATCCAGCCGAGATGATCTATATTGAGTGATGATCCAGATCAAGTGATGATGATCCAGTAGTGATGATCCAGATCCAATGATGATGTCCAGTGATGATCCAGATCCAGGGATGATTTACCATGATGTTCCAGATCGAGTGATGATCCAGATACAAAGACAAAGATGACTTGAAGACTAAGAAGACTTGAATATGTAGATGACGAGATGATCCAGTTGATACAGAGAAGAAGACCAGTGCTAAAAATTGTGTCGAAAGAATATCTTCCTAGTTAAGAGGGAGTGTTGATGTATTTGTAACTTCGGAATGTATTCATCTATGTATCTTATGTATTGTAACCCGATGTTTATTTTGGGATGTATCTATAATGTAATTGAGTCATGTTGTCATGCCCTGATGTTCAGATCGGGAGGATCAATAATGTAAAAAATTCATGTCAATTCATTGTGGGTAACCCTCTGATTGTATAAGGGTTAAAGTCCCCGTAGTTCCGGAGCACTAGGGTTATTAGACTCTCCTAGTAGAGGTCGGCCCTGGTAGGGTTTTAGTCATGTTGGGATTAGTATGAATAGAGAACTGGAGTCTCTATTTATCACACAACTCATACACACTCAAGTGTAGCGCATAGTTGAGGAAGGAGAAGACACTGGGGCTAAACAAGAAGAAGATTACTGCTGTCGGGAGATCACTTACTATTTTGGGCTTTTACTGTTTTGGTGCCAATTCTCTCTCTGAGGAAGTTGCAGGGTTTTCGCCATTTATGGTTTCCCTGAGGAAAAACACTGTGTTCATTGTCTCTTGTGTTTGATTGTTGTACTTGTTATTCTCTCAGTTAAAGATCCTAATAATTCTAGCTTAATGTTGAAAAACTAACATTTAGTGATATTGCATAATTCATGATAAAACTTCGAAGAAATTTAGATTTCCCTTGAAGGCTTTGAAGCTTCCTGATGGAACGAGGAGGAGGAAAATTTACTATGGCGTCGACTTTCAAAGGATCCATCTGAATACATTTGTTAGAAACAATGAACCCGAGCAGCCTACCCGACTCGACACAGAAAACACATTTGTGGGGATTCAAACGTATTTTATAATGTCTGCATCTTTCAAAAATTAAATCCAAGTGATCTGAGTGATCAATCCTCTTTCGAGAATGTGTTGGAATATCATCTAGGTAGGGTTCGACTATAGACTTGATGTCATGAAAGGCAAAATTCATTGCTTGCTGAAAGGTAGCCCCTGCATTTTTCAATCCCAAAGGAATTTTCTTGTACGCAAATGTACCCCAAGGACAAATCAAAGTTGTTTTATGTTGGTCTTCCGGTTTAATCTGAATCTGATTATACCCGTAGAAACCATCCATAAACGAAAAGACTTCACTCCCCGCACAAGCATCAATGATTTGATCTATGAATGGTGTGGGGTAGTTATCCTTAGGACAAGCTTTGTTTAAATCACAAAATTCAGTACATACATGTATTGTCCCTTGCTTTTTGTCTACAGGAACAGGGTTGGATACCCATTCTTTCAAAGCTATCGGGTAAATGAAATTGGCTTTCAGCAGCTTTTCAACTTCAGCCTTGACAGCTGCCGCTTTACGCGGATTGACAATTCTAAGCTTTTATCGAACTGGTTTGGCATCAGGATAGGTTTGGATTTCATGCTTGACTATCGATGGATCTATTCCTGGCATCTCCTCATATTACCAGGAAAACACGTTGCAGAACTCTCTAAACAAGTCTGTATAGATAGAAATCTCCTCTGGAGAGCAGTTTGCACCAATATATACATTTTCCACAATGTTGGGATTCACAGAGATGTTGATAGGAATAGTAATGGAAATGTTTTCCATATTCCCCTCAGCAAATATTCACTCCCTAGGTAAGGGATTAATCGGTGTATCAGCATCACTTGCCAGTCTCATATGGAACTCTTGATTTTCAATCCTGCTTAATTCTGGAAGAAAATAGGATCAATGATGAATATCTTCACAAATCTTATCTCATCCACACATAGCTTCCAAAATGGCTTCATCAGATGGAAAAACTATGTCTAAGCAGTCTTCTGTATGCAAAGAGTTCTCTGCCCAAGAAGGAAGATAGGATTCTTCCGGCTCCTCTGAGACTCTGAGAGGGACCGGAATGGGATCAACAATGGTATGAATGATAGCTTGATAAGCTACTTTCGCTACTGATAAGAGCACTTCAAGTTCATGACGAGAAGGAAGAACCTAAGGGTTCATTCTATCAACAACTGTTGCAATAGACTTCCCCACACTAGTAGAACCTAAGTGATTAATCGGAGTTGGAAAATCAAATGTGCCCAACAATGATGAATGCATTCGAGCCCCTAAGCTCTCTAAAGCAAGTTTAACTTGATCAACCAAGGCAACAGTGGACTCATTAGTTTCCATGCGTCCCTTCCGAATAAAACTGAGTTGGTCTACAATAACCAACTTCCCTTCATGTGGAAACACTACTACCCAAAGAACAGTCAATGCAATAGCGGACATGGCATAAGTCCAACTTCTCCATTAAAGCAAGTTATAATCCAATGGTGCATCAATAACTTCTACCTCAACAGACACTGCCTTCCCTGCCAACTTTATTTCGAAAGCTGGTAGGATACCATGTGGACGAAATGACCTTTCGTCAAAAGCAGTAAGTAGGGTGTTCAATGGAACTAGCTCTGGAGATCCAAGAGCCTTCCAACAAGACAAGGACATGACACATGTGGAAGTACCCTCATCGACAACTGCCCTTTCGAAGGTTTTTCTACCATGGATGACATCTATCTATAAGGCCACATGATATGATAGGCGAATTTTGATGTCAAACAAATTAAACTTCGCCATCAGGCTCGATGAATCCATACTACCTAAGGCTGCTAAGGGTGCATCTCGCTGGATGGGACAACTTCGTAACACCTCTAAAGCTGACATCGCAAAGGGGTTTGGGATAAATATTCAAGTACACAGTAATTGGTTGCATCCCTAGCATTAGGATTGTGCAATGTTTTCTTAAAGACACCTTTTGGTATCTTGGGCATAGTTTCGACATTTTTTTCAATTATGAGAAGGTTAGAAGTTTCACCTATAGACTTACCCTTCTCTGAAGCCTCTGTCTCATAGTTATTGTTCCTAGTCTGGAGTAATGTCTGGGATCGAACCATGTTGATATAATTTGGGTCAGGGGAATTTGCGGTGCCCCTTGCTACATTTGAAGCTGAAGCTGAATTATTTCCTTGAGGGAAAGGATCCTTTAGGACAGTCGATTGTTGGCTTTTGAGCAGCTTCTGAGCTTGGTCCATAAGGGGACATTGATGGGTCAGGTGATCTTCCTGGAACAACTTACATGGAAATTTCACCTTCTTCTTCTCTTTTTTCCCCCTATCAGCATTGTTTGTGGGTTTTTGCTTGTTTTGGTTTCCCTCACCTTTCTTCCCCTTTTTCTTTTTCCCACCGGGCTACTGATTTCCCTTTTGGTAGGATTGTGCAAAAACATTTTCATTATGGGGTGAGGGGGCAGCCTTTGCTGCCTCTGCCATAGAGTGTTTGATGGAAAACGCATGAAGTTGTTTAGCCAAAGACTCCACAGTGGGAGATTTTAATGAACCAACCACACCATCGGCATGGGGTCTAGGCTTAGGTTTTTCAACACTATGGGTTGGTCTCGGTGCATCAAGGATGATTTCATATAGAATCCCAGACTGAGAATATATCAAATCTAACTGTTGGGCCCTAAGGATAGCCTCTTCCTCATTAGTTATTCCCGAAGTGGACACGTCCCTAGATATATATTGCAATAAGGACTTAAGGAACCATTCTAGTAAAAACTCGGGAGGGATAGTGTCCTTAATGAGCCTCTTTTACCTTCTCCACTCTTGGATGTTATCTGAAATATGAGTGGCTTTGTCCTGTCAAAAGGTGGAAAATAAGTTTGTCCCAGCATCATACCAGACATGAAGTTGGAAATGGCTAAGGAACACATTTGCTATATCCCAAAAAATACCAAATGTAGCAGAGGGCAGTTCAATGTACCACTTTGCTACGGAACTAGTGAGAGTTCTTTGGAACAATCTCAACCGAATGGTGTCATAGTTTAGTGAGTTGGAAGAGCATCACAAGTGAAAAGTGGTGAATGAGCCCCTGGGTATTCACCAACTTTTCCTTCAAATTTTTGGATATCCAAGGGTAGCTTTGTAGGAATAGGTGGCCAAGAGGCATCATGTCTCACTGGATCATTCATTAGCTTAGAAAAATATGGCAAATTTAAGCTTGGGCCTAACCAAAGCATGAAAAGTACCAGCTTGGGAATTAGAAGGACTTGCCCCCAGGTTCCCAAATGTGAAGGTGGGATTTCCCCCAGCTACTGGTTGAGAAGTAGTCAGACCGCTTTGGAAAGGATTCCACCCATAAGCCAGTGGATTATGTGATGCATTGTATGAGGTTTGGGTTGCTCCGGTTGAAACTCGAGTTTGAAAAACAGGATCAAGTATCCCTCTACTAAAAAGAGAAAAAGGAGAGCTTGTGAAGGGAGCTGAAACCGGTGTTTGGAAACCTTTACCATAAGGGTTAGTGTTTCTGAACTGCACTCCTACATATGCAAGTGTTGAACCTACATATGGGGTGGATGGGGGAATGTGCCCCCCATTCCAAGGGAAACCCTGGACAAATGAAGAGGATCCAACTGGACCACTCTGAGCAGTGTGTGCAAAATAAGTTGAAGTAGAAGGTAGACTAGGGATCCCAATGACCACCCCACCAAAAGTGCCTACTACATTTGTTGAAGCCATTGGTGAAACCACCCGACTAGTTGGAGTTAAAGGAGTAGCAGGTATATTTTTTCTAGGGGCACCAACTGAGGGAGGTGGTACTCCTTCAGCCAGAGTGGTTGAGGTGGAGGTAGAAGGACTTTCTCCTGCACTAGAAATTAGTCTTCCCATAGGAACACCAATCACAGTTGAATTGAAAGGACGAAATTGGACGATCACTAGATCTCTTAGGTCAGTAAGATGTGAATTAAAGTTTCTTATAAACTCGTCATCCTGCAAGTCCTCTATCTCAACTGTGGTTGTATCAACTTGGTTTGTCCTAAGTTTCGGTTCACCCAGAACTTCACTAATCCCTACCGGTTCGAAAGAACCATCTATGTCTAATATTCGCCTTTGAGGGGGCAGTGGAGGTTCGACTATGACAAGTGAAGGAAGGATTTGCAACCTTTTTGACCTACTGACAGGTAGGTCCTCCACTATTGAAAATTTGACTATTCACACCCTAAGGCCGACTAAACACAACAAACCATAGAGCAATCACTACAAAATTTCCTAAAGTCTCAAAAATCACAAGGGGTATAAGATATGCTTTCCAGAAGAAAGTTGAGAGACAGTTACTTGGCGTCCTTGAATATGTTCTTAGGCACAAGCAGATGAATCACCCACCTCCCTCCCACACTTTCTACAAGGGTTACCTTCCAAGCCCATCCAAGGTCAACCAGAAATAGCCTTCCGGTGTACCTATGTATGAACCCTAGAATTCACAGAGACTAGAGGCTACCTTAACTACAATGACAGTCTGGGGGGACAGTCACAAGCCTAGTTTGTACACATGGGAAGGGTAGCAAATCCTGAAACCCTGTCTAAGACAGAATCCCCAGATGTGCAAAAACCTTAGTCTATGCTTTGACAAGGAATCAGAGGGTTATCTCCTCAGTCCAATCCTACACGCAACCTCGTGCTTAACTCCCATTTGAGAGGATCTTCCCAGATACAACCAACATAGAAAATGGTTTACTTATCAATTGGCCAACTACGTCTTAATTTAAACACTTGTGGAGAGTTTAAACTCCCTATTCCACAAGTCTAGCTTAATCTAGTTGGTGTATGACCCTACTTACTAATAAATTTTAAATTATATCGTTTATTTTAAGGGTTGTTCTTAGTCAGAAGGTAAATGGCGTGAAGGACTGTGATATTATAGACTCTATAAGAAAAAACAAAAAAATGACATATAAAGTAAATTCCAAACCAAATTGCAACTATTTAAACCAAATTTATTTTCTTGTTTTTTTTGTAAATATAAGCTAATGAAAATGAAACTAAACGTCAGAAAACTAAGAATTTTTATAATTTTTGAAATTTTATTTGAAAATACTAAAAATAAAACTACTAAGTGCAACTAAATGCAAAAGCATAAAATGTTTTTCTTTCACTTTTTTCAAATTCTTCAAAAACTACAATGCATCTAAATGCAAATTGTTGAGTGAGTTTGAATAATCACAACATATAAAAAGAAAAATGAAGTATAGAGGACCTACAATAACCAAATTCAACCCAAACAGGAAGAAAACTTGGTGAAAAGCCTGACTTGGTAAAAACTAATGAATAAAATCCACTAGATTTACTGAAGAACAAGTGGTAAACTGATACTACACATAGAAGTATAGCGTATAAGGTATCTAAAGCCCTGATCACTGACTCAGACACACAACACCTGACTTATAAACCAAATAGGAGGGCCAACTTCAAATCACTAAAAGAAGATTCAAATAAAGACAACGCAAAGGCTTATCAACAAGCAAAAGTATGGCATACAGGACTTTGGACTTACAGAATTATGCCAACAACAAAATACCCCTAAGAAGATAAAAAATCAACCAAGATAGAGACAAGCAAACCCTACCAAAATTTTTATGCTACTATAGGATATACACGACTGTCTTATAGAGCAACTCGCTTACCATATGCGACTGTCTTATAGAGCAACTCGTGTATACATGTTGCTATACATGACTGTGTATAACAACAACCCGCGTATACAACAACAACAAAAAATTCTAGAAAAAAAGAAAAGTTCTCTGGACATACTATACTGCAAATCAAAGGCAAGATAAAAGAACCACACTCAGAATCTGAGCAAATACTGGTTAAGAACCTACAGGATGAACCCATAGCAGGCTGGACTCCCCAGCTGAGTCACCAATTCTGTTGTTCAAGATAAAGCACCCTTGTAACCTAGGGTCTGGGGTTACCAACTTAATACTAACTTGCAGATAGTTAGCTTTTTACAGGGAATGGAAAGAGAATAGTAAGAAACTCTTGACTTACCCGATTAACAATGGTTGATCCAAGCTTGATATTCTCTCGCTCCACTCTTTTCCAAAGCTTCTAGGGATGCACCTCTTCACCTACAAAGAGAAAAAACTTCAAGTAATATCTCATGCATATATATATCATAGGTTAGATGAAAAACATATTGATAATATAAACAAACATATTCATTAAACAATACCCATGAAATATACACAATACAAGATTGGAAGAAGAATTATATTTATTAACAATCGATGAATAAGATAAGAATACAACCCAGCTTCTGAGACAAGGACTCCTCTGCAACCAAACTTACTCTGATTTCTGCTGCTCCAAGACTCTGAAGGTATACTACCAGCATAACTTTTCTCTCCAAAATTCATTGATTAGCCCCCACCCCAAGGCCTCTATTTATACTTTGGAAAACAGAGTGGTTTCGAAGGTTGGGATGGTTGAGATGGTTGAGATAGTTATGGATTAGGCCCCAACTAATCTCATCTAATCTCAATTTATATTTTTTTAAGTCGAATTAAGGTATACGCGAGTATTAATATAGTCAACTCGCGTATGATACGCAAGTTTTTCAAAGGGAGCTCGCGTATGCAAGTATATGCAGGCTGCAATGCAAATCCTCGCGTATGCAAATCTATGCGGGCTGAAATGCAAATACTCGCGTATGATACGTGAGTTTCAATGCATATAGTCGCGGATGCAACCCAAAACTCATAATAAAAATATATAATGCTAGTTTAAGGATAATGCATCAAAGGTCATGCCCATCTATAGTGTTTTGGCCACTTCAATCCAAATTTTTCCTTTTGTGTACCAACATGAGGAATGTTGGTACTCGTATGGAGAAGTGTCATTTTGGCTAATAACACCCTCCACCCTGCATATTCGACTTCTGCCTAAGCATGAGTCCATTAGGATGTGACTGCAACCTCCATAAGTTTGTTGATTGTCATTACCAGGTGCTCTCCCATTGCTTCTAAACCCATTGAACTTTGTATTCACCCAATTTATGGTTTCCACCATGGTCTCATATGTGAAGCATAACATTCTACCCTCTTCTACAATGTATCCTAAATAAGAAAAAGGTAGAGAGAGAAAATAAAAAATGAGAGAGAAAAAAATAATCTTATGGTATGTTTACGATAACTTTTGATCCCGAAGTCAGATTATAGCATTCTTGGTACTGTTGGAAAGGGCTCATCGAGGGATACAACTTTTGTTTTTTGAGATTTATGATATACCTCACAGTTTGGATAGGGCATGAATTTTTGTAAATATGGGCATGGGGAATCTAGAAAAGCATATTTTAAAGCATCGTCTCAAAGATGCTTTTCATAAAGAATATTTGAAAAGATGCTTTTTGAGATTCCTCATGACCATATTTACAAAAATGCATTCCTTTGATAAACCATGAAGAATATCTAAAATATTAAAACACAAAATGTGTATCCCTCGATGAGACCTTTCCAACAGTACAAAGAGAGCCCGAATCTGACTTTGCAATCAAAAGTTATTGCAAAAATACCATAATACTCTCTTTTTCTCTCTCATTTTTGTTTTTCTCTCTCTACCTTTTTCTTATTTAGAATAATTTTTGGGCTTGGTAATTCCTTATGGAGCCTTGACCTGTTCAAGTAAATCATCTGCAATCGGATTTACGATGCTTATGATCCTCAATTACATTTTATCAGCGTCAGTGATGCTCAAAATACCTTGTTGTCGCCATCTAAGGGTCAATTAGAATTATTGGGAAAATTGAATTAATCTCTCATAGGGTTGACCTTAGAATAGTTTCCCCACTTTCCATGTATTTTCCAAAGGGAAACCTATAACTACTCGACTGCTAGAAGGGAAATCCTATATGATACCCACTCCCATGTCCTCTGCAAAATCACACCAAAAACTATTGGGGTTGCTTTGAGTTTCTTCAAAACTCAAATCCAATCCTTGATCCCCTTTATTGAATCAGAAGTTTTGCAAGTCTTCGAGAAGGAAGACCTAGAATCCAAGGCTAAATTGTTTCAGGACATTTTGAAAACCATAGCTTCCTTTGAGACCCTTACCATCCCAATTCTCTCGAAATTGTTCATAAACCCTATTAGATTGGTCATCTCCCTCTTGAGTTAATCCTAGGTCTCGATAATGATATCATGGTCACTAAAGTGATGTTATGCATCTTCCTTTATTTGATTCATTCTAAAGAAGGAATTGTGTTCGATGAATTCTTGGCAGGGGAAATCAATTCCCAGCTCGATAAATTCTATTTGGATAAGCACTTTAGGTATCAAGTGTACCTTTTTGACATCATAGTCAATTCTAACAAGCCATCCCTAGAGGGCATGGACCCATAGGTCTTCAAGGAATGGCCCCAGTCCCTTTAGAAAATTCAGGACTGGTCTTACACCCCTTTTATTGACAAGATTGTCCTCAACATATCCAAGTTGTTCAATCCTAAAGAGAAGAGGATATCATAAAGCATGAAGGTTTCCTTGCAGCAAGAGAGTATAGGATCTTGGTTCCTGAAGGAACAATATTCAAGGATCATAGTGTATGGTTTTTCAGCTGCCTCTTTCTTGCTGCCAATTTTCCTAACCCCCATAGTATTCGCACTGGAGCTGATCGGGTAGATGATTGATTCCGATGAGGAACATTTTACTACTCACAAGAACGATTCCTATATCAAGTACCCTATCAAATTTGGACCCTTCGTTGTGAAAAATACAACGAAATTACCAATGGTGGAACAAGTATTGAGGGAAATGAACTTTCAAGTGGATTATGCAAAGAGTTATGATCTTAAAGGGATCATTTCCCAAAAGAGGGTCTAGGTACAGAGGTTAGTTTTTGTACACTCCATGATCCCTGATTTTTCCAAGGTGGCAAATTCTCTTGCCCATGATTTTGATTGGAGTGCTAGAGAGAAGATTCAAGCACCTCAAGAAGAGAAAGGTATAGTCCCAGCCACTCCCTTAGCCCTAAGAGCTGATGGTAGAAATAGAATTTCTCTGTTAGAGGTTGTAGATATGGAATGTGATGAACAGGATCCCAGCAAAATCCAAGGTTAGACACAGGGAATGAGGTAATTAACCTAGAGCAGGAAGTTGATTTTGATTTAGATTCCCTCAAGGAAATGATAGAAGAAGAGACTACTAGAGGGGAGGTTGCAAAGAAGATGATGGTTGCACAACCACTAGTGGTTCTGCAACTAGTCGCTACACAATAAGAGAGAAATCCCTCAGGAGCTACATGTCAAAGA
Source organism: Pseudotsuga menziesii (assembly GCA_001517045.1). NCBI lineage: Eukaryota > Viridiplantae > Streptophyta > Pinopsida > Pinales > Pinaceae > Pseudotsuga > Pseudotsuga menziesii. Next base: position 602,087 of record LPNX010924252.1, on the reverse strand, counting down.
AGAAAGGGGTTAAGGATACTTTACTTAGATATTAGAAGAGCCTGTTGGAGGGGATTCTGCAAAGAAGATGGTGGTTGTGCAACCAGTTGCTACACAATCAGAGAGAAATTCCTTAGGAGCTACACAGTCAAAAGGATACTTTACTTAGATATCAGAAATACTCTTTTTCCTTTTTTGCTGAAGGACAATTCAAGACTGAGACGCAGATGTTGACCAACTATGGGAAACTCAAAGAGCAGTCCAAGACTGAGACTCAGAAGCAATCCAAAGAGATAAGTAACTTTTCAAACAGAAAGGTATCCTTCATTGTTGTAAGGAATCTCACAACAATTTCTCTGAATCTGGCCATTGTTGATGAGGAGTGTCGAAAGTCTAGTTCAAGATGGACCAAATATCAATCCCAAATAAGATTGTGTTTCATAAGGGATTTAGTGATCTCATTTATGATGATATAACTAAGGAATCATTGGCCCATCACAAGTCTCAGCAAAGGGTGGCAAATTTGGAGACCCAACTAAAGCAAGAGAAGGCAGCAAACAAGGCTTCGAACATGAAGGCAAATATTCTACATGACTAGGTGGCAGACGTGACATCACATAACGCTTCAAATAATCCCCTTGCAACTAAGAAACCTATTTATATATAGTATCCCACTTCACCAACTAAGCCTCTATCCAATATCTAGGCTTACAAAAAGAGGAGAAAGACACTTGTTAAAGACATACAACTCCCTCCTTAGACTATGCAATTGTAAGGGGAGATTGAGACATTACAGCATGAGGTTTTGCATATGAAAGGTCGCCTTGTTGTGCTATAATTTGACAAGTACAAATGGGAAGAAGAGAAGAAACAAATGAAGGAAATGATTGATGAATTGAATGACTACAACACCCCTAAAGACAAGTCACCCACTGCTCAGGTGGTTAAGGATATGTCTGACATGTCCCTAGAGGACCTGGAAATCACTCAATTGAAGGAGTAAAATCAAGAGCTTAAGCACAACATCACTAAAAAGGCAAATGAAGACTTTGATGATGATATCAGGAGACTAAGAGAGAAATTACCTAGGCTTGAGGAAAGGGTCGTAGGCCTAAATCCCCTGCAGGGGGATAAGCATTTGCTCTGGGATGGATTGATAGAAGAGATGGCCCCATTCAAGAAGAATCTGATTATGTTGGATGAGCATAAGCATGCCTCTGTGGAAGCAAGCAAAAAATGCAGGGTCCCACAAGAACATATAGCAAAATTTCCTAGGCAGGATGCCTAGAATGTAATTACTATTCCGAGCGCAGCATCTGGGGAAGAACTAATTTACCTGGGAGTTACTGACATGATCATAGTTCTGGAGGAAGCAAGGAGAATGATTTCAAAGTACAACATGTTACAGAATGTGCTCACAAGGGTTAAGCTTATTCAGCAAGGGTTGAAGAAGTTTGATCAAATGTGCTAGCCCCTATTGCAGGGGGGATTTCCTGATTTTTCAGGTCCTTATGGAAAGTTGATCTCTCATGAGAAGTACATTAAGATTCTAAATCAAGCAAGATTGAACCATGAAAATTTTGAGGGTCTGGATGGTGGGATAAAGGGAGAGGTAATCATCGGTAAACTCTATGATCACTTTGTGTTGTTGGCTCAATTCAGGATGATCAAGTCCAGTATTCATGTTATCGTTCATAGTCCCTTGATTGACTTGGATGTTGTCCTAAAGGATTTGTTTGAGATGGAAATAGCTACAGATCAGTTGTGGGAGGACATACATAACTTGGGCATTCAAAAACTTGCAAGGGTCATGGGAAACTGATTAGATTTCTCCTCAATGGCCCAATCCAATTGCTCAATTACAGTCAGTCTCAACAAACAGCTCAGGATTATCATTAGCAGTGTTTATTTATAGAGTTGGAAAGAACTGATCACTTGCCATTTTTATTGTCCATCGCATGTGCCTACAAAGTCCTGAGTTTTTTTCCTACTGAGTCAGCAGAATACCATTCAGAGATGCTCTGAACAAACGTTTTCATCAAGTGAGCATGAGCCCCCACATGTCAAGGTTTTTCGTTTTGATTGTTCACACGCATCACATCGTGCTTTCCCTATTTTTTTGTGATCATGGGGAATCTTACACCTCATAATTTTTTAGGATTTAGAATGTTTGTTCAGGTTTGATTCCCATTATGTAACTAATTTTGGCACTCTAATTCTAAATTCATCTCGAGAGAAAATTAAACTATAGATTTAACCTCAATAGAGGAGAACCAGGTTCGACATTCATTTTTGGAAGCCTTTGTGCTTGGTTTTGTAGCTATTAATTTTTCTTGGAAGTAATTAATGCACAAGTATTTTTTGATTTCCTAAGATTCGTCAAGGTGTTCAATGTTCATTCTTTGTTTTCCTGTACGCTCCATTCTCATGCATGTGTAAATTATACTAATAAGTTTCTAGATTGTATGCAATGAATTTGTTCTCTGTTAAACGGTCCTTTTATCAGAAATCGTATTTGTAATGTATTTATAATGAATATCATAGAATTCATCCTCTGTTAGTTGCTCTATTTCAGTTAATAGCATTTATTGTTGCTTCTGCTAGAGGTTTTTCAAGAGATTCATCCATAGATAGGTGCCTCTTGTTTCACGAGGCTTCTTCTCATTATCACTTGTCGTCACTTGAATTTATTTGAATGTATGTTAACACTCATGTTGCCTTACATTACAAAGGATAATCATGAGTCATTATGTTGTAAGCCCTTGATTGTTTCATACTTTGAATCCATTTCCGAATGATGTTTTATGTTTGTCTGTCTTACACTCTTTAAAATATAAACAACATGTTCCTGTCACAAATATAGCCTTATGAATGCTTGCTAAAACATATATGTGTATGTAAACTGTCCTTGTGGCCTTGATAGAGCCCTCTCTAGATGTATATCCTAGAATACAACCTAAATATTGGTTTGAAATTGTTACCCCGGTGATTTCCTACGCACAACCATAGGAAAATTACCAAGTGCTAACATCTTGGCATCTTTACTGGGGACAAATTACTAATATCTCCTTGGAGGAACGATGTTGTCCTAGTTCTACAACTTGGTTAAGCAATTATTCATAGACACATGTTAGTTGTATATGCTCTGGAGACCGCATTCAAATAGTTTGGAAGCTAACTCCACTACGAATACTGGTGGCCAAAAGGACCAATCTGAGGAGAAATTCTAATGCTAAACCTTTTCAAGAAATGTTTGATCCAGAGAGGTTGATTCAAAAGGATAAGAAGCTAAAAAGCTCAGTTATACCTCAGTTAAACATAACTCTTTCTTTAACTTCTGAAGGTGTTGTTTCTATTAATTATATATCTGAGCATTGTGGTGAAGAGTTTGAGCTATTTTTCCCTAGGACTAAGTCTGATTCCAGCCTCTATAAAGTAGTTTTAGACCCCTATGCATTCAAGTTCTCTCGTACTTCCTAGATACCTAATATGTCGGAGTCTCTGGGTATGGATATTCAACACCTGTCTGACTGAGATTTCCCCCTATTTTCCTCTAAATTAGCCTCATTAAAATCCACTGCCACAAGTAGTCTGCTGCCATATCTTTAGTTCCCGCCACTTAAAATCCTAAGCAACCTTCATCATCCAGTTTCATAGCCCCTCACAACTCTGCAATTCCTCACAACATAGTGATTTTGTCTGTCACACAAGCTTCAATTCCTCTTGGAAACCTTGCTATAACCCTAGGAATGGATAACAGGTTTTCCCCTATACTTCGCACTGCTTCTCTTCATGACCTTCCCCAGGGATATGTTAAACTAGTAGTAACAAGGAAGGTCCTCCTGCATGCAAAATACTTAAAATAGGAAACCAATTGTATTTAATTTACTTTTCCTAATTTTACTTTGGAAAATAAATTAAAGTGATCTAAATTAACTTTAGTGAACCACTAGTTAAAGTGAAAGTAAAATTAGGGTTTTTTCTTTACCACTAGTTAAAGTGAAAGTTAAATTAGGGTTTTCACTTTACCTAAAGTTATAAAAGAGAGATAAATTGGTGGAGAGAACACACTTGTATTCCAACAAAGACAAGATACAACCAAGGAGAGAAATTCAGACAGAGGATCTAGCCGAGAAGACGGAGAAGCGAGAATTAGGATCATCGAGCTTCGTACAGTTGGGTCGTACACTCACACAGGAGGGTAATGAGGTTTAGCTAAGATTTTCCCAGTGATTCTGTCGAGTACTACATTCACCAGGTTTGGGTGAATTTGCAGTGATTGTAAAAGTTCCATATTTTCTCATATTAAAATCTATATCTGACTGCTGCATCGATTTTCCCATATTGGGTTTTTCCAGGGGTTTCCATACCCAAAATAATAGTGTCAATATCATGATGTGATGTTGTGATTTATTTCTCAGTTTTATATTCCATTGTATACTATAAAATATATTCATGTGTGGTTATTAGTTAATGTCTTGCATGCATTGTTTAGCCCTAGTTGAATATTAAAGGAAAATTTACATGGTATCAGAGCTCTAGTGAGATAAAGCTGAGAGATTTGCAGCAGCAGTGACATATCAGGGGCAGATCTATAAGAAGACACAAACCTAGACTTCCAGATCTAGGGTTTGATAGGTACACTTCACTATGGCCATGCAATTGATATTTGAGGATAGACTCCAGGGTGCTCAAAACTTTCCTACATGGAAAGAAAGGATAGCAAGGATCCTAGACGTTAGTGATGCAGAGGAGCACATTGACTCAACGAAGGTTGCACCCACAAATCCAGCAAATTTAGCAACTTGGAAGAAGATTAATTCTAGAGCCATGTTGATTATCATAGATGGAGTGAAGGACCATATAGTGCCTCACCTTTCTGGTAAGAAGATTGCAGTAGAGATGTGGATGGATTTGGAGATTTTGTACCAAAGCAAGAATGAGAACCGGAAGATGGTGCTTCAAGAGAGGATGCGCAACACCAAGATGGCCAAGGGAGAAGGAGTGGTGCCATATCTCACAAGGCTCACACAGATCAGGGATGAGCTTGGAGTTTTTGGCTCTAAGACAGTGGATGAGGAGCTAGTTCTAATAGCCCTCAATGGCTTCTCTAAGCCATGGGACACCTTTTTCAAAGGTGTTGTGGCTAGGGAGAAGCTCCCTGATTAGCAGAGACTATGGGATGAATTTATGCAGGAAGAGACCTACATAGGTCAAGGATTAGGCTCACCCAATAGTGCCCCACAGATTGTGGATGAGGAGGCTCTAGCCCTTACAAAGAAGAGCAAGGGGAAGGCAAAGAGGAAGAAGGAGGGTAAGAAGAACCTTGACGTGTCAAAGGTCAAGTGTTTTATCTGCCACAAGCAGGGACACTTTGCCTCCCAGTGCCCATATAGGAAGAAGAAGAGTAACACTCAGATGGCTGGATCTACAGAGGTGGATGAGTTCAGCAGGAAATTCGATGAGGAGTTCTTTTTGATATCTTGCATGGCAAGCACCACAGGGAGCAGCATATGGTACATTGACAGTGGAGCATCTAGTCACATTACTGGACATAAGAGATTCTTCAAATACTTGCAGGAGGGTGGAACAGGGATCCACATTGAGCTGGGTGATGATGCGCAATATCAAGCGTAGGGAGTTGGCACTGTTTCATTTCAGAGGGAGTCTGGAAAACCCCTCAGTTTTGCTGATATTTTATATGTTCCGGGACTGACCAAGAACCTTATATCAATCTCCACTATGGAGGAAAAGGGATATTAGGTGAATTTCTGTGACCATAGAGTGTATATTAGGCCCAAGTGGTTAGATAGGAGCTTGGATCGGGTGATTGGAAGAAGGAGTAGGAAATTGTACAAATTAAACTTTGAGCATGCAAAGGCTCTAGTCAGCAGCAACAAAAGTAGTCAGGGTGATTTGTGGCATAGGATGATGGCACACTTACACCATGGAGCACTGAATCATTTGAGACAGGAAGTCATTGGAGTTCCTCAAGCACAGGAGGAAAAGAATAACCACTACAAGGGTTGTGCTTTGGGGAAGAACATTAGGAAGCCTTTCCCACAGAGTGAGCACAAGTCTAAGGATCCATTGGACTTGGTGCATTTGGATGTATGTAGACCTATGAGTGTCCATTCGTTCATTGGTTATAGTTACTGCATAACCTTCATTGATGACTATTCCAGGAAAACCTAGATCTATTTCCTGAAGTCCAAGTCAAAGGTCTTTGAGAGGTTCTGAGAGTTCAATACTCTTGTGGAGAACCAAACAGGAAAGAAGATTCAAGTGTTGAGGATAGAAAACGAGGGTGAGTACACTTCCAATGAGTTCATGGATTATTATTTGGCTGAGGGGATCAAGAAGGAGCACACTGTGCCCCATACCCCACAGCAGAATGGAGTTGCAGAACGGAATAACTGGACTATGGTTGGATAATCCAAGTCCATTCTATTTGATCAAGGATTACCACTATTCCTCTGGGTTGAGGCATACAGGACTGCAATATACATTCATAACAGGTGTCCCCACACAACCTTGGGGAGGAAGACACCATAGGAGGTCTTCACAGGAATTAGGCTAGATGTGAGTCACATTCACATATTCGGAAGTGTTTTCTATTGTCATGTTCATGCTAACAATAGGAAGAATATGGACCCTTCTGGAGAGAAGGGGTTAGTTGTTGGTTACAACGAGATTTCGAAGGCATATAGAGTTTACATTCTTGGTCGCAGGAGGATCATTATGAGTAGGGATGTCCAGTTCCATGAGGATAGGGCCTTGTGTAGATCTCATTACTTACTAGCAGAGCAGCATCTAGCACAGGAGTTGGGAGTCAAGTTGGAGGAACCAAATGTACAGGTACAGGTATAGACACAGAGCACAGGTTCTAGTGGTCAGAGGGAGTTAGGTGGATAGGATCCTTCAGTAATTGACTTAAAGTATGAGCTACAACAGAAGGTGGATATCCAGCAAACACAGCAAGTTGACACTAGGCCAAGGCCTAAGTGGTTTAGATCCACAGTGCAGGATTCTAGGTAGGTAGATCCTCCACATACATATTTTAGACGGAGTGTACCACCAGAGAGGCTTAGTTATATGGAACTTATGACAGAGTTGATTAACTCTAACCCTTCCAGCTTTAGGGAGGCTACACAACATGATGTGTGGCAGGAAGATATGGTTGAGGAGTATGACTCCATTATGAAAAACCAAGTATGGGAGTTTGTGCCGAGGCCACAAGGGAAAAAGGTGGTGGGATCCATATGGATATACAAGGTGAAGCATGCAGCAGATGGAAGCGTGGAGAATTAGAAGGCATGCTTTGTGGCAAAGGGGTTTTCACATAAGGAGGGTATTGATTATGGTGATACCTTCACCCCTATTTCTAGGTATTCTTCCATTCATACCATTATCTCACTATAAGTTGAGATGGGTTGGCGTGTCCATCAGATGGACGTCAAGACTTCCTTCCTCAACGGAGTTATATAGGAGGAGGTGTATATTGAGAATCCAGAGGGGTTTGATGTGGAGAACATGGAGATGTATGTATTCAAACTGCATCGAGCTCTTTACAGGCTCAAGAAGGCACCTCGAGCATGGTACTCGAAGATTGACAACTATCTACGAGAGATGGGATTTCAGCGGAGTGAGGCTGACCACAACCTATACTTCTTGACAGGTGAGGTGCCTCTCATACTGGTCTTATATGTGGATGATCTCTTTTTCATAGTAGATGAGAAGCTGATTGGAGACTGTAAGTCCAACCTTACAGTAGAGTTTGAGATGAAATACCTTGGGTTGATACATTCCTTTTTGGGCTTATAGGTTTGGAAAAGAGATGGATGCTTCTTCATCAGACAGGGGAAGTATGTAGTAGAGATCCTGAAGATATTCAGGATGGAGGAATGCAAGCCTATGGTCATACCTCTAGTTTCCAACTAGAGGAATATTGATGCATCAAGAACAGACGGACTTGATCCTACCTTGTATCATTAGCTTATCGGATCGCTTATGTATCTAGTCAACACTTGACCAGACATCAACTTTGTAGTCAACTCTTTGAGTCAGTTCATGGTGGACCCTCAGAGAGTGCATTTGACAACTACGAAGCACATGTTTCCCTACATCAGAGGTATAGTGGAGTATGGATTTGTTTATGAGCATAGGGGGAGTGTACAGTTAGCAGGTTTCACAGATGCTAACTGGGCAGGATGTGTATAGGACCAGAAGAGTACTTTAGGTTGTTGTTTCAGCATCGTATCAGGGGTTGTCTCTTGGTTCAGCAAGAAGCAGAAGTTAGTTGCATTAAGCTCAGTAGAGGCTGAGTACATGGAAGCCAGCATGGCTTCTTGTGAGGGTATGTGGCTGAGGAAGTTACTTTCAAGGTTGTTCAAGTGTGAGGTAGATTCTACAATAGGTCACTATGACAATCAGAGTGGCATCAGGATATCTAAGAATCCAGTGTTCCATGACCAGAGCAAACACATAAACATCAAATACCACTTCTTAAGAGATTGTGTTCAGAGGGGAACCATTCGGTTGGAGTACATACAGACAGATGAGTAGGTGGTGGACATTTTCACCAAGGCACTTTGCAAACAAAGTTTTCTGAAGTTTAGGGATAAGTTGGGGTTGCTACAGAATCCCTTCCTCATTGAGAGGGAGTGTTAAACTAGTAGCAACATGGAAGGTCTTCCTGCATGCATGTGTACTTGCATGCAGAATACTTAAAATAGGAAACCAGTTGTATTTAATTTACTTTTCCTAAGTTTACTTTCAAAAATAAATTAAAGTGATCTAAATTAACTTTAGTGAACCACTAGTTAAAGTGAAAGTGAAATTAGGGTTTTTGCTTTACCACTAGTTAAAGTGAAAGTGAAATTAGGGTTTTCGCTTTACCTAAAGTTATAAAAGAGAGATCAATTGGTGGAGAGAATACACTTGTATTCTGATAGAGATAGGATACAGATAAGGAGAGAAATTCAGATAGAGGATTTAGCTGAGAAGACGGAGGAGCAAGCAGCAGGATCATTGAGCTTCATACAACTGGGCCATACACTCACATAGGAGGGTGTTGAGGTTTAGCTAGGATTTTCCCAGTGATTCTGTCGGGTACTACATTCACCAGGTTTGGGTTAATTTGCAGTGATTGTAAAATTTCCATGTTTTCTCATAATAAAAACTATATCTAACTGTTGCACCGGTTTTCCCATCTTGGGTTTTTTTGGGGGTTTCCATACCCAAAATAATAGTGTCAATATCGTGATGTGATGTTGTGACTTATTTCTTATTTTTATATTCTGCTGCATACTGTAAAATATATGCATGTGTGGTTATTAGTTTATATTTTGCATGCACTGTTTATCCCTAATTGAATATTAAAGGAAATTTTACAGAATACTCCTAAAGACTCAAACAAATTAATGGGGAGAGGGGATATTTAGATGAGTAACACTTTGGATTGTTTTCAGACTGGATAGACTTGGAGGAAGTAGACCACGATGATGCTAAAATCAGACTGTTTTCCCAAAGTATTTTTGGAGAAGCAAGGAAATGGTTCAAAATATTCCAGACAACTCCAATCAAAAATATCAATCTTTTGAATATTCTTTCAAGGAAAAATGGGAAGACAATAAAAACCCCAACCAGTATTTGTCCCAATACCATTCCATGAGGAGGAGGGAGAGTAAATCTGTCCAAGAGTTTTCTGAAATATTTATGAATATATATAATTCCATCCCTTCCTAGTTCAAACCTCCACCCGGTTCTTCCCAACTCCAATATGATCAAGCCTTTGATAGTGAATTTACCTTGTTGCTAGTTGAAAGAAAATCAACCTCCCTAGCTGATATGATGAATGATTCCATAGAGGTAGAGGTAAACCTGACTGCTGCTAGAAAGAAGAAGAAGAGGTATGAGGGATAATGGATGAGATGAGAGGGATATATAAGGAAGGATAAAGAGCTCGAACAATCTTCTTCCTCTAACTCACAAGAGGCCAGGATGGACATGATGATGAAAACCATGGAAAATTGGATGGAGAGACTCATTGTGGATAATAGAACACGTCCCCAAGAAAATCAAGAGAAACAGAATAGAAACCAGAATGTTAGGAGGCCCCAAATCTCCCAAAATATGCAGAGAGATTATAGATACCCCCTGATCAACCTATTAGGCCCCCATTTCAGTAGAATTAAGTGGAGCAAGATTATGGAAATAAATTTGATGATGAAATCCCCCATATGGAAATTGACTCATCCTCTCCCTTTTTTACCAAAGAAGAGAATGATAATTATTGTCATGAAATAAAGGATCTTCTTGCTAAGGAAACAAAGGAGTTTAAGAAGGGTGTCAACTTGTTGTCATGGATTTTCAAAGGTAGATTGGTTTAAGGAAAAAAGATGTTCCCATTATGAGGAATAAAGGAGCATTAAACAAAACCTCTACAAGTAAGACAAACAATGATATACCCCCTAAGGATACATTCAGGAATGTAACAAAGCACAAAGGGAAAGAAAAGAAAGAAGATAATCCAAGGAACTCAGATCAGGGACAATCCTATTTCAATTTAGAGACCGAAATTGAAAAAATCAAAATCTCTATCCCTCTAAATGAATTGTTAAAAAATTATGAATATAATTCCAAAATCATGATTGTGTTGAAGCCTCCAGAAGAAATCTCTACAATATCAGATTCCCTAAATATTCAAGATGATAGTCCCACCATCCTATTTGGACCCCATGTAGATCAGCCTTTTGAGGAATATCTCCCTCTCTTCTATGTCAGCATCAACATTCATGATTTCATCCTACACAATGCCATGATTGATTCAGGAGCTTCACACAATTTGATTCCCAGGGAGATCATGGATAAAATGGGATTGGAGGTGACCAGACCTTATAAATACCATTTCTCTTTTGATTCTAGTAAAGTTAAGTGCCTAGGATTAATCAAATATTTGGTCATCTCTTTAGCTCAAATCCCTGCCAAAATCCTTGTCATGGACGTAGTTGTTGCTAACATTCTTCCAAAGTTTGGAATGCTGCTGTCAAGATTATGGGCGGCCAAACTCAAGGGTGCACTTCAAATGGATATGTCATATTCCACCATCCTTGTTTTTGGGAACAAAGGAGGATTTATAGGGAGAAAAAGTTGGCATATATACATGGTGAGCAGTGCTGAAAATACAAATAACCGCCCCATCTATTCATTGGACACTGAGATGGGATCAACCATTTCTTTACAAAGGTAGGAAAAGGAAGTTTCAGTTCACAGAACATCGCCTTTTTTCCCACTCATGAAGAACTGGAAGGAATGTGGAATGTGAATTTTGATGGGGAAACATGCAAAGAAGGGGAAGGAGCTGGAGTTTCGGTGAAACCCCTAGGAGGAAGAGCCTTCAATTATTCTTATCAATTTTGCTTCGATTCCACAAATAATGAGGTAGAGTATAAGGCTATGATGTTACAATTCAGATCCTGAAAGGTTTCCAAGTCTGGAGGGCGGTGATTCATGGGGACTCCGATTTGGTGATTAAACAAATGCAAGGAGAGTATTAAGCCATACATATTAGGATGAGAAGATACAAAAATGTTTCTCTATATTTGATAGAATGTTTTGAATAATGCAAGTTAAATCTTATTCCTAGATTGCAGAATTATATAGTTGATTATTTGGCAACTTCGGTTGTTTTTTTCAAAATTCCCATATGCCCTAATAGGAAATATGAGATCTAAGTTAAGCACAGACCCTTTGCCACAGATAATGTTAAGAATTCACAGGTCTTTGAGGATAAAAAAAAAAATTCAGAATTTCCTTAATCTCACTGGGGCGTTTTATGAATTAACCATTGATGAAGATAACATGCTCCTAAAAGGGTTTACTTTCACCTAGGAGTGCGTGCAAAGTCAGACTAAAGTTCCCAAAGAAATTCCACTAGATGATATTGTTGTCCCTCCTAAGTGTGTTGTTTGCAGTGAAAATTGAAGAATTTGTTGGGCCAAGATTGCAATGGGCTTAGTGTATAGAAGAAATATATAAACAATATCTAAGGCAAAGAAATCCTGTAGCTTAAAAGTAACTCTATCCCTAGGGGTTTAGTTCCTTTAGAAAAGCTCTTCGACCCAAATGGTGTTGCTAAGGAACCTCAGCTTTTCTCAAGCTATGAGGGTGTGGAAGATGTGAATAATGGAATAGAAGCTGATCCTAAAATCATAAATCTCTCAAGAACACTCTCACAGGAGGCCAAACATAAATACATCTCACTAATGGAATAATACACAGATGTTTTTTCTTGGAGCTATAGTGATCTTAAGGCTTATGATACAAGTATAATTCAACACACTATACCAATAAAAAAGGATGAGATTCATTTCAAACAAAATATAAGGAGAATTATCCCCAAGATTCTACCCCTTATTGAAAAAGAAATAAAAAAGTTGTTCAAGGAAAAAATCATTGTGGCTCTTAGATTCTCAAAGTGGGTGGCCAACTTAGTTCCAGTGAGGAAGAAGAATGGTGAAATAAGGATCTGCATTTACTTCAGAAATATGAACAGAGTCTCTTTAAAGGACCATTATCCTCTTCCTAAGATGGACCACATTTTTCAAAAGGTAGTGGGCTCTCAAAGGATATCCACCTTGGACAGATTCTTAGGCTACAATCATATCATGGTGCACCCAGAAGACCAAGAGAATATTGCTTTCACCACACCCTAGGGTACCTTTATGTATGCAAAAATGCCATTTGGAATCATGAATAAAGGGGAAACCTTCTAGAGGGCCATGGAAATAGCATTTTCTTAGGAGAAGGACAAGATTTTGGTTATCTATTTAGATGACATCACTATTTTTTCAAATTCCGATGAGGAACATGTCACACACTTGCTGAGAGTGTTCAAAAAATGCAGAAAGTTTGGCATCTCTTTGAATCCGAAGAAGTCCCACTTTTCTATGAAAGAGGGAAGCTACTTGGGAACATAATTTCCTAGGAATGCATGAAAATAGACCCAAAAAGAATTGAATACATACAGAAAATTGAAATCCCTCAAAACAAGGCCGAGGTTCGATATTTTCTGTGAAAGGTGAATTTTCTGAGAAGATTTATTGATTCGTTCATAGATATTGTAAGGTGGATAAATAATATGCTGAGAAAGAATAATGAGATCAAGTGGGCGCCTGAAGTAAATCAGTATTTTGAGGAAATAAAGAAGGATATTTTAGAAGCACCAGTAGTGGTAAGCCTTAATTTGTCCAAATATTTCCTCATATTCTCATTTTATTCAGAGCACACAGTGGCATGAGTATTGTTACAAAAGAATCATGAGGGGAATGAGCATCCCATTACTTTCTACAACAAAACATTGAGAGATGCCCCACCAAAATACAACATTCTGGAGAAGCAGGCTTATGCTTTAGTACAGGACTTGAAGTCATTATGGCTTTAGATCCTACATTCTCACATCATTGCTCATGTTTCCACCAGTGCAGTGAAGGATATTCTAACTCAACTAGATACTGAGGGTAGAAGGGAAAAATGTATAGAATTATTACTTGAGTATTACTTGGATATATTAATCACACAAAGCTTATTAAAGGTCGAGTACTAGCCAAACTCATGGCATAGTCTAATTGTGACATGGTTGTTGAATTATCAGCAGAAGAGAAAAACCATGAGGAACTACCAAAGCTACAAGTGATTGAATATTTCATGTCATCCCCATGGTATACTGACATCATCTTCATGTTGCATCTATGCAAGCTCCATGGGATATGAATAGAACAAGGTCCAAATTCCTCAAGCAGAAAGCAGTAAAGTTTTGCATCTTAAGGGAACCTGTATTCGAAAGAGTCAGGAGGTGTTCTTGTGAAATATCTAAATGAACAGGAGGCAAAGAATCTCATTGAAGAGTTTCATGTAGTGGAATGTGGAGGTCATAATTATTGGAATACCACTGTGAATAATATTCTGAGAGCGGGATTTTATTGGCACACTATATTTTCTGATACCCACAAGGAGATCACTACCTGCCATAAGTGTCAGATATTTGAAGGGAGGAGGAAGCTTTTTCCATTTCCTATGAATCCAATACATGTTGAGGACCCTTTCCAACAATGGGGATTGGATTTCATTGGATAAATAAACCCATATTCCTTAGGGTAGAACAAGTGGATTCTCATTGCCACTGACTATTTCCCCAAATGGATTGAAGCCACCCCAACTAGATCGACCACTGAGATAGTAATTATTCAGTTTTTGGAGGAGAACATCTTGTTGAGGTTTGGATTTCCTATAAATTTGATCACTGACAATGCTCAAGCATTCAAATCAAATAATATGGTTGAGTTTTGTTTCAAATATAACATACATTTGGGGCATTCCACATCCTATTACCCACAAGCAAAAGGGTTGGCAGGATCTTCAAATAAGATCCTGATGAGGATCATCATAAATATGTTGCAAGACAACAAGAAGGATTGGCACACAAAATTGACTCTTGCTTTGTGGGATGACAAAATCACTCTAAATAAATCCATTGGCACCTCACTATCCCAGCTAGTTTACTGTTCTAAGGTAATTTTTCCTAGTTCCTTGAGTTTTCCAGTGATGAGGTTGTTAAAGGAGGAAGATTTTGAAACCCACCCAACTCAGAGAAGGATGTATTAGTTGGTTGAACTGCAGCAACAAAGAGAGAATCTTTTTGACAAAACTCATAAGTTTCAAGATAAAATGAAAGACGTCTCTGAAAAGAGGACAAAGCTTGAGGATTTTCAAAAGGGGGATGTATTTTTGAAATGGGATGCACCCCATGAAGAGAAGGAAAAGCATGGAAAATTTGATCACCTATGGAGGGGCCCTTTCAAAATTGCAGCTTTCAGAAGGAAGAATTCCTACATACTGGAGGAAATGGAGGGTGGTCTTGTGTGAGGAGCTCCTATAAATAGGAGGTTCCTCAAGCACTAATTTCTTTGAAGTAAGTTCAATATTCCATGTTATTGTATATACCATTTTATTTTAACATTGCATGTTTGGATAACTCTCTGGAAGACTTAAATCCTGAGGTGAAGGAAGTAAGGTATCCAGGAAGAGCTATCATTTGGTTTTCTTTTCTTTTTGAATTTGGAGTTAAAAAGCACTGGAATAAATTTTGAGGGAATGGGCCTTTGGGATAAAGAAAAAGTGTGCACTTAAATGGGGTCTTTCAAGAACAGTGGGGCCTAGTTGATAGGCACTTGGTCTACTTTTTGTTACTTCCTCATAGAAAGGACAGTATCCCCAATTGAAGCTAGATGTTAGGATAGTGTAAAACCGAGGCTTAGGGTGAAATTGACAAAGGGGCTTAAGGAGAGTGCATTTGGCTTAGCAGAGGTGTGGGGAGAGGTTATGTTCATCTAGAATGGAATTTGGTGGGAAGTCTTCCTTGTCTAATTTGGAAACCTGAAGTCGCTTCAGCCAAATATGGCGTAATCAAATGTCTTTCGGCCTAAAACATGGCCACGGTAAAGTGCAGGAAAGATTGACAGCCTTCTTCCATTCACGCATATCCAATAGGATTCGATGGTGCACATGCACATAGCATTGGAAACTTGCACACACAAAGCCATAGAGGGTCGATGCGATGGGGAATGCGCACAAATGACATGCCCCTACCCCATTGGACATCGCACCCAGGTGTTAAAGGTATGAAAGTGTGTTTGTGGGGGGGCTCTGGTTAAAAGGGGGATCAAGTGTGAAATTAACTGTGTGGCCTAGGGTTTTGAAATCAAACGGTATTCGAAGTTGTCTATGTTTTCAGTTGCCACTCCTGCCACCCTGCAGCTTCAACGTCCTCCTAAGCATAAGTCCACTAGGATATGACTGCAACCTCTTGAATTTTTTCAACCATCATTACCAAGTTCTCATCCATTTCTTATCAACCCATTGAACTTTGTAATTCTCCCAATTTATGGTTTCCTCCATGGTGTCATCTGTGAAGTTCCTCGACTTCTCTGAGAAAATTATCTGCTATAGGCTTTACGATGCTTATGATCCACAATTATAGTTTTCCAGTTCCAGTGATGCTCAAAATGACTTTTTTTCATTAGGGTAGTTTTTAGGTCTAACATGGGACTCATAAGAGAAATAATAAAAAAATATTTATAATAATAAAATAAAAGCTCTAAATTTTGGAGGGGAAAAAGAAAAACTACTTTTTCTTATTGTATTTTTGACATATATTCTTATAAATTCACCAAAATTTTGAATTTGTGGGCTCGTTGGATGCGGAATTAAATTCCGCTCCAACCCATACCCACACTGCATACTTTTGTTCTACCCACAACACCCAAAAATGAAAATTTCAATAAAAATGTATTTTAATATTAAAATATTTTTTTTTATTGGAATTTCCAGTTTTGGGTGATGTGAGTAGATCAAAAGAATGCATTGTGGGTATGGATTGGATGTGGAATTTAATTCCGCATCCATCGAGTCCCCAAACTCAAAATTTGGGTGAACCCTTAAGGAGATATGCCAAAAATACGATACTAAAAAAGTAGTTTTTTCCTTTTACCTCCATTTTTTTTACAAATTTTACCCTTATAGTTGACATCATCATCTTGAATCCTACTGATTCTTATAAAGTGAATTTTAATGGTACAATTTTTGTTTTGAGGCCCATTTTTTACCTCAAAACTCCCTTAATGCACCATCTGAGGGTCAGTCAGAATTATTCATAAAATTGAAGTCATATCTGGTAGGGTTTACCATAGAACAGTTGCCCTTCTTTCTAGATATTTTTGAAATGGAAACCTCTAACTACTCGACCATTGGAAGGGACATACTAGATGATACCCACTCCCATGTCATCTACAAAATCACACCGGAAAATATGGGGGTTGCTTTGAGTTTCTCCGAAACTCAACGCCAAGCCATGATCCTCTTTACTGAACCAGAAGTTTTCAAGTCTTCGGGAAGGAAGACCTAGAATCCAAGGATGAATTTTTTAAGGCCATTTTGAAAACCCCAGCTTCCTCAGAGACCCTTACCAGTGCAATTCCCTCATAATTGTTCATAAACACTATCAGATCGTTCGTCTCCCTCCTGAGTCAAATCCTAGGTCTCAATAACAATATCATGGTCACTGAAGTGATCCTAGGAATCTTCCTTTATCCAAGTTAGTCTGAAGCAGGAATTAAGTTCGATGAATTCTTGGTCGGGGAAATAAATTCCTAGCTCAATAAATCCCATTTGGATAAGCACTTCAAGTATCAAGTGTACCTCATTTCCATCATATCCAATTCTAACAAGAAATCCCTAGAGGGAATGGACCCATAGGTATTCAAGGAGTGGCCCTAGTCCCTTCAAAAAATTCAAGAGTGGTCTTACACCCTTTTTATTGACAGGATTATCCTCAGCATCTTCAAGTTGTTCAATCTTAAAGAGAAGAGGATATCAGAAAGCATGAAGGTTTCCTTGTAGCAGGAGAGTATAGGAGATTGGTTCCTGAAGGAACAATATTCAATGATCAGGGTGTATGGTTTTTCAGCTGCCCCTTTCTTGCTGCCTATTTTCCTAAGCCCCACAGTTTTTGCACTGGAGCTGATCAGGAAGAGGAATGATTCCAATGAGGAACATTTAACTTCTCACAGGAAGGATTCCTGGATCAAGTACCCTATCAACTTTGAACCCTTTGTTGTGAAAAATCCAATGGAATTACCAATGTTGGAACAAGTATTGAGGGAAATGAACTTTCAGGTGGCTTATGCACAGTATCAGGAGTCATTCTCCAAGAGACCTGTGTTGTATCAAGTTCATTAATTTGTGTTGTATCAAGTCTGGAACTTGTGTTGTATCAAGTTCAGAAACTTTTGTTGTATCAAGTTAAGCGACTTGTATTGTATCAAGTCGGGATTTTATGTTGTATTAAGTTAAGGAAATGCGCAATGTATCAATCTACAAAATTGTGTTGTATCAATTCTTATTCGTGAAATATGTATGTACTGTGATCTTGTGTTGTATCAAGGTAGGAATCTTGTGTTGTATCAATATGGAGTCTTGTGTTGTATCAATACTAGTCTTGTGTTGTATCAAGACTGTAGACTTGTGACATATTAAAGTATAGACTTGTGTTATATCAAGCGATATGGATATGTTATGTGATGTATTTCTAGTCATGGTCTCTAAGTTCTATAAGTCTCCTCTAGGGATTAGCTACCCCTAGAGTAAATTACTTTAGCATATGACTATATGACTCGGGCTAATACATATGATCTTTAGTATGGAACAATTATTTTGAGTATGATATGATAAAGATAATTAATCAATTAAACACATATGGACAATGCAGAAATTAATTAATGATAAATTAGATGAGAACAAAGATAGAGTAATGATTCAAATTTCCCATGCCATACCTTCAGTGAACTTGAATTTCAAAGACATCAAATAAACCTTAGTTGTGGGAAAACAAGTTTCAATAAATTAAGGAATCTACTCCTTCATTTATGCAAAGTGTTTGTTCATGGATGAAACTAATTATGAATCACTAAATACATTCAGTTAAACTCCCAACTAATGGTCAAGAATTTAGTTGATGATTGAGTTCAATTCAATTAGTCCACATTCAATTCAATCAGTTCATTTTAGTTTAATCAATTTACATTCATTTAAAGGTATTTAACACTCCATGAAAGAAGGAGGCCACATATCTACTGCATGGGAGACAATTTTGAGGTGACAACTTGGTGACAAGTCAAGGAAGGAACAAAAGGTTAATGTATGGGTAGTGCACACCATGTTCATAGTGCACTGAATAAGCTTAGTTATTAAATTTTTATACACTTTTCAAGGTTGAGGTAGTGTTTTGAGTGATCTCTATTCTCTAGTGCCTCTTTGATATCTCTTATCAGGAAATCTTGTCATGAGTTCTAAATCATTCTCTACAATTATCTAGAATACTCAAAGGATTGTTGGGTTTTTCATACTCCAAATTTGGAGGGTTTTCCTAGGGTACACCTTGTATATTATGGATTGAATGATTTGTGTGTTTGAATTGTTTATGAGATCTAATGAGATCTACATGCACTAGATTTGATTATCAAAAGTTTTAAAGTTCAAGAATGTTTCATTATTAGTCAAGAATTGACATGGTATCAAATCAAGGGCATGCAAGAGATTAGTTTTTTGCAAACACTATAAACCTACGTAGATATTGAAGCATTGAGCAAAGAGCTTGAAACAATAGCATCAATATCCATCTGACCAAAAGATCGACTTGAAGTAACATCAAAATTAAACACATGGAAGGAAAGGGTGATTAAAATTCTTGAAGAGTATGATATTGATTCCTTTTTTACCACCATGATCGAATTTTAATGTCCCTTTTTTAAACTTTTACTAAAATGCCCAATTTTCCAATTTTTCACAATTTTTGCTCTTGACTAGTCTTAGTGTCTTGGTCTCCAAATTGGCCCAATTGCTCCCAAATATTCAGAAAAGGTGTGTGAACCATATAATAAATTAATTATTATTTTTAGGTATGTATTATGGCCCTCCAATCACTTCTTAAATTTTGTACTAAATTCTGAACAAGATAGATGATTTTATTAGCAATTTTGGGGCTCAAATCCCACCCTAGTAATTGTCGGAATGGCCTCCCAAATGTATAGAAACCCACTCGAATTCTCAAATTGAGGTAGGGTATGTGTAGACTCATATTCTGAACCAATATAACTAAGAATCATATTCTGAACCAATCGAACTCCCATGTTTATTATCAATTCCTTCAATCAGATATATAAAAACTAGTTTTGAACCCTTCAGGAAATGAGATACAATTTAATCCAATGGTTATGGAATTTGACAAAATGGACACAAACTCTAAGTTAATGAATATGAAACCTAAAATAATCTTCAGTGACATTCCATTCATGCATGAATAATCAATATTTTACATAGTCATTCAAATCTACCAATATTATAAGAGTTTGTAACGAAGAAGTGGGAAATGGCACTATTTCTTTATTACTGATCAATAATACATAAAATATATTTTCCTTTCGAACTGATAAATTTATGAACAGATATATAATATTATTTACATCAGAATACAAAATTATGGAGCAAAAGGAGCTCCCTCAAAAATATAAATGGCTCACCAAGTGCGCCTCACTCCACCGGGATGAAATATGGTGAAAGAATGTGAGATGGGAGGGGGAATGAGATGAATCCCAAAGTGTCCATGAGCTGCTGTATCTGCACCTGTATATTATAACTCCATTGAATCTCCTTTAAATACCTATGTGGCCTCTTCAATCACCAATTAGGATTGGAATCTTTCACCCTCGAAATTGGCTCAAGCATGAACTAGTCACTCACTAGCTCTCTCTCTTCACAACAACAAATTTCACAACTGATCAAAAATATCCTTCTCATGGCTGCTCCATATATTTTATAAAAATTAATGGTCTCCTCGAATTCCATATACATACATAAACCAAATCCAAGTCGAATTGGTGTGGTTTCTCATGATATGCCATGTGGCCTCTCTCTTCACCTTCCATCTTCTCCCAAATTGAGTAGGAACCCATTGGGCTTCTCCAAATCTCATGAGAGCTCTATTGGATGCTCTATTTTGACCTAATATGGCATATATGTTAGATTTCATCCTTCATACATGACTTGTGTCATAACTATCATATAATCTCCATCATTGGTGACATAGATGTCATAAGTGTAAGGGGAATCTATCCATGTGTCCATGAAACTCCCCATTTGGCTCTTCCTTGCTCATGTAAGTTACACTTCATCCCAAATTAGAGATATGAAGTATATGGACAAGTATATTGACCTTATATCCCATCCAAAACATGATGCTTTCCATATATTTGAGATTGCAAGAGGTGGATGTCATTTTACATAGGAATTCTAGCTTGAGTGGGCCCCATAGTCTCCATATGTCTCCATTTTTCCTAGCCATTTCATTCTTCACTTGCATTCATTTAATTGAAATTATTAAATAAATAGTTTATTCCTTATAATTTCTAAACATCATTTATTAGCTCCCTTATTAACTTCCCAATGTTTCCACCCAACCTAGGGAACTAGTAGGATTGATGGAATTTTCTCACTATGCAATTATTTTAAAATAGGGACATTATAGTCCTCCCCACCCAATATTGCTTTTCCTAAAGAAATTTCATATTTGGATGCTGCAAAACATTCTCCTCTTCCCATGTGAAATATTCACTCAGTAGATCCTTCCATTGCACCAAGTATTCTTTGATCGTCCTGCTCCTCAATATTCTCTCCCTTGTCTTCAAAACCTTTTCCAGAATAAGTGTGAGTTGTCCTTCATCATGCAAAGGAGGGAGTGTATCTGAAATGACAATTTTCTGACCAATAGCTTTATTGAGAAAAGAAACATGAAATACATTATGAATTTTTCTCCCTTCCGTAAGTTCCAACTCATATTCTACTTCTCCAATTTTCTGGATCACCTTTGTTATTTAGGATATTGCACCCTTGTAACCTAGGGTTTGGGGTTACCAACTTACTAATAACTTGCAGAAAATCAGCTTTTTACAGATAATGGAAAGAGAATAGTAAGAAATTCTTGACTTACCCGATTAACGACGATTGATCCAAGTTTGATCTTCTCTCGCTCCACTTCTCTCCAAAGCTTCCAAGGATGCACCTCTTCACCTGCAAAGAGAAAATCCTTCAAGTAATATCTCATGCATATATATATCAGAGGTTAGATGAAAATCATATAAATAATATAATCAACATATTCATTAAACCAATATACATGAAATAGACGCAATACAATATTGGAAGAAGAATTCTCTCTATTGACAAGCAGTGAATAAGATAAGAATACAACCTAGCTTTTGACACAAGGACTTATCTACAACCAAAGGACTCCGAGTTCTGCTGCTCCAAGATTCTGAAGATATACCACCAACATAACTTTGCTCTCCAAAATTCATTGATTAGCCCCACCCCAAGGCCTCTATTTATACTTTGGGAAATATAGTGGTTTCGAAGGTTGGGATGGTTGAGATAGTCGGCATAGTTATGGATTAGGACCCAACCAATCTCATCTAATCTCGATTTATATTTTTTAATGTCAAATTAAGGTATACATGGGTATTAATATAGGAAACTCGAGTATGACACGTGTGTTTCTCAAAGGGAACTCACATATGCAAGTATACGCAGGTTGCAATGCACATAGTCGCGTATGAAATGCAAGTTACAATGCACATAGTCGCATATGCATACCAAAACTCAGAATAAAAATATATAAGGCTGATCTGAAGATAATGCATCAAAGGTCATGAAAATATATAGTGTTTTGGACACTTCAATCCCAATTTGTCCTTTTGTGTACCAACATGAGGAATTTCAGCGCTCGGATGGAGAAGTGCCACTTTGGCTGATAACAGATGTCCCCTAATGTGTGAGGTCAAAGGGAAGCGATGGCTGAAATACATTATAATCATTATATTGGAGAAATTAGAAGTCCAAGGAAGAAGAGGAAGTACTTTAAACAAAAACATATCAATGTCATATACAAAATCATATTTGAGGATTCCATGTTCAATATACTGAAAAACTAGCTCCTTTACAATATTTTATTACATCATATGATACGGGTACAAGACCACGTATATTACAAAGGTGGGTCAAAGCCACAATATACAATGATGAGTCTTCAAAATCTAGAAGCTGTGTAGGTGAACACAACACAATATTCCACAACTTAGGTTATAGATGTGAACCTAAGGTCTTTATCAAAATCCAAAGGAACCAGTACAATCCAAGCCATGTGAATAGATGTGTCAAAGTTAAACATGGAAAGGACTCAACAGATTGTCAATGACAACTGAACCAAAGGAATTCGCCAATGATGAAAGTGAATCCTAAGGTACCATCGTCAAAAATCTAGGTCTTCATCTTCAAGAAGTGTTGATGAGAAACCATGCTGTGATGAAGAAGGAAATAGATCCTCCAACGGATCACAAGAGTGACTAGGAAATAGATAAGGGAAGGTAGAAACAAGTGATATCAGATAGGATAATGATGGAATCAGGATAATAATCAAATGTAGGGATAAATCCTTGAACAGTGAGCACGACATAGAGGTGACCGAAGGAAGATTTTGACTTTGCGGATAGTACAACTAGACTTATATGTCATGCAAGAGACATGATCAGATTCCCCAGGCATAAATGACAAGTGGAGGAGTAAGAAACTCGAAGTGATAGGTGAACTGAAAGTGTACACTAGGATATGAGTATCAGAAAGTTCAGAGAGTGATATGTTCAAGGAGGACATGCTGCCACCGATTATAACCCAAAAAGAAAACTTCTTCCTTATCTTTCCTGTTAAATTTTAACGAGTCCAGGAAAGTCAACTCAGGTCTCTCTTCATTTTTGACAAGCTTGAAGAGAAGGGGGAATAATGCTTTATAATGTCACTTATTCATGGATTTTACGAGAATGAACTAGTACATGCTTGTTTGGTGTTTTCATGTTTAGAGAGTCTGAAAACTCTGAAGAAGACTCCAGGGGGGTCCTCTTTCGTCCAATTTAGTCTCCTAAGGCCGAAAAAGTATAAAACATACCATAGAAGAACTCTCTTAACTTCCAAAGAAGAGAAGGAAAACCTTTTTCGTACTTAGTCAGGGAGCTCCAAAAAAGGTTAAATTACCACCTACCCAACGCTCCTTCAAGAGCAGCATATAGCTTGAGTTTTATGAGTGTGAAGGAAAGCAAGATCACTCGAAAAGATCCATTTGATTACGAGGAATGGGGATTACAACAATAAACTTGATTGTTTGTTCTTAGTGTTTAACGAGCACGACAAAGAAATAAAGTACACTAGGAATCTTTTTCATGTTTAGGTACAGATCACGAAAAAGAGAAAACTAAGCTCATACCGGGTGCTCCTTTTCCGTAATTTTATGCCCTCAGGTTCGAAAAAGTGATATATCTATTCTTGAGAATACTCTTCTCAATTCCATAGAAAAGAGAGCAATCCTTTCTCGTATTATTCCACATGGTTCGAGAAAGTCATAACCTACCACCAATGTGGATGCCCATTCACATATTCTTAACGATCCTGAATGTACAAGTTTACGTAGCAGTCAAGTATATTTTGAGGAGTTAGACCTGGGCCTAAAGATACTCCATAAGGGTGGGGAGCCTTATAAAAGGTATAGCTTGTGAAAAGAAACCAAAATGAGGCACAATTTGGTGTGAAAATTAGCTAAGAAGGCTCCCCCACACCTACGACAAATGCGACATGAATACCAAAAGACAATAAATGTCTTCTAAGTTAGGGTACTCATGGAAGGAAAGCCCTATCCATGGAAGAACAATGGTATAGACAAGGTACTAATGGTTAAATACCATAGTCCGTGGTCAAAGTAGTGATTCTAGGGTTAAGGCGGATTAGGTATAAATTCAAAAATGCATATAAATGACCAAAATCATACCCTATCTAAGTGAAAAATAAATTTGAGTAACCTTGGACCTGTTTCATTAGGAAAACATGACATGGTATTAGTTTGATTTTGATAAAAATTGAAAACTATAGGTTAAAAAACCACATTTTGAAATTATTTCTATAAATAGTTCAAAAATCGAAATCAAAATCGCATTTCATATTTTTACCCAATATAGACAATTTTTACCTCTTCCTTCAATCGCTCGGTGTCGACAAACTAGTGGACGATTTTCAAATCCGCAAGTGCCAAGTAAATTAGCTCTTCATGCTCTTTCATTTCATCCAAACAAATTTTTAATTTTATGTAAAATTTTAATGTTTTAAGCCAGTTTTAGGGAGGTTTCATTGTATACGTGGGTATGCAACTTAGACAGTCACGTACATGTGTTTTATACGTGACTTGCCCAAAAGAAACCCGTGTATGATACGCAACATGTCCAAAGGACAATCGCATATACTGCGTGACATAGGAAAAGCATAATTAGGGCCAAAATCAAAGTTTTTGAATGATTTTTAATGTTTGAAAATGGCTTTATGGACAAGCTAAAACATGGTGTTGGACTGGAGGGAGAGGGAACATGAAACCATGGACCAAGATGCACTTTGAAGTTCCCCCACGGTGCATGCATTACATCAAAGTGGGTTGCTAAAGTTATTTTGTACTTCACCTATGTGATCTAATGTCTGTTTGTTGGAATTTTTTATCAACTACTGGGATCGTGATCTAGGTGCATTTGATCTACAAGGTGAGATTCTAGAAATTGCACTAGAAGACATCTATTTTATTGCAGGTTTTTCATGACGGGGAGCTCCTGTCAACTTGGAAGGTACTGGCAGGGGTGGTGACCTTTTAAGTGTTCAGAACTATATTGAAACTTACTACGCTCCTGGAACTCAGAAAAGGGGAACTTTCATCCCTATTGCACATATCTGTAGCTTGCCATTACAGGTGTTGGTAAGCATAGTAGTAAGGGTTGCAAGATCGTCACCACTCCATATTGAAACTCAAAACCAAATGAGAATTGCGATGGAATGTCTACAGGGGGCTTTATTTGACTGGTGCTCAGGAGTAATATCGATAATGAAGAAGCAACTCTCTGACTGCAAGAGAGGCCGATGGAAGAACTTCGGTTATTCTAGCATATTGGTGGCCTTTTTCTTTGAGACAGTGCCCACTTAGAGCCCCGCAATACCTCTACCATATTTCTCTCCTCGTCAGCCTAGACTGAGTAGGTGGGAGAAATATTCCTCCGCCAGGGTGACAGTGGATCGGTTCAGAGTGTTTACGATGATGACTTCTACCTATGGTGGGAGCGGCAACTACAAGCACTGGAGTAGTTTCCATATGCTGGGATGGATTTATGGGGTGACAATGACCTTGTCCTCCCTCCTGGAGGAGCATGGGGAGCGTAAAGTATTTTGGTTTTTTCAATTTTTTTAAATTTTTATGAATTTTTAATCATAAATATATATATGCATATGTATAAAAAAAATTAATCCCGTAAATGTTTAAAATGCAGATATTGGACCGGTCCAACCTGATGGGAATCCTCATATGTATGTGTGACTAGTGGCAAGGGAGGATCAGGTTTTGATCAGGGTTCTTGAGGGGAATCTGGCTAGGCTTACCTAAAGAGTCCCTACTTTACACATTGAGCAGATCCTTGCCATTATGCAGGAACTAGTGGTTGGTATCCCACTTACCTGGATACGCCTTATGAGAAGGGTAGCAAGGGAAATGCTTGTTTACATAGATGTCGCTGAGGCTACTGCAGCTGAAGAGGCCCAAGAGTAGGATGACCAGGATGATCAGGGTGACCAGGGTGGTCAAGATGACCAGGGTGGTTAAGATGACCAAGGTGGTCAATATTAGACCTAGGGGCATTTTATGGATTACGATCCAATTTTTGTATATTTTTTGTATATTATACAGTTATGACTGGATCTGAATATCAAGAACTCAACCTATCTATATGGAAAGATATTCACATATATATATTGTCGGTTTATGTACATGTGTTTTTGCAATGTATCTGTTGTGTATTTTTATGAAATATGTGTTAAGTGCCAATCCAAGATATAAGTCGTATATGCATCAGTTAATGAATTTTGATTTCTTGGAATATGATTAAATGTAATAAAATCAAAATTTATTTCTAATAACCTAACTTGCATAAACTGACGTAATAATATAGGGTTCCGCACCTAATAAGCTCGATTGAGTTGGGAAACCACCAGTGGAGAGTCAATTATGACATCCAACTGGGTGATACCACATGATAAGGCATCCCATAAAAGCTCAATGACGGTCCTTTATTTGGCCACATTATTGGTAGCAGGACCTAGGAAAATGCCTCCAGAGGAAACTAGTTGTCCTGAGTGTGAGTAAATAACCCATGCGGCTGAAGCCAGGTTGCAAGTGTGACGACTAGCGCCATATGCAAAACCTACAAACCACTTAGAAGACATCTGTAACAACCAACAGATGATATAAGAACACAAACCAGTGAACTATTGTACATAAAGTTACATACAAGAAAAATACAAGAAAAAGTGTTAAGCCTAAGCATAGTACTTCTTCAAGTAGAACTGTTATCGGATAAATATACTCAATCGGAATCAAGCTAGCTCTCCCTAGTCCAAGTGGATCTAAAACAAATCAAATACAGAATACAATCTACTTTCCTAGATCAATCAGAAATGAAAAGACACAGATAGATCACTTACCTGATATTCGCAGATCCTCTTCTCTCTTTGTTGATCCAAGCTCCATAATCTTCAGATCTTCAGCTCCAAAATCCTTTCAAGCAAGTGGAAACAAGAAAACAGCATATGTGTATCCAAACATATAACTGATCTAAGCTAACAATTAAGGAATAAATCTATAAACATTATCAACAACATCAATGTTTATCGAAAGAGATTTGTATTAATGTAATCTGGGGAGATACATAGAATTACATAAAGAACGAACATCACAACCTAGCCTTAATGCTGCAATATTCCATCCAACAATCCAAGCCAAAGCCTCCAAAGCAAGATAGTAAGCCATATAGAAATTCCACCAACATAAAAGTACCATAGACCTTCCTCCCTTCCAAATGGAGAGAGGGTTTAATTTATAAGGCCAAACGGATAGATTAGGTTGAGGATTAGGAGGAGGGATCAAAGGGATATTCCATATAGGTTAGGAACCGAATGCCACCTCACCTAAATGATAGGGATAGACATCCACCTTATCCACCTTCGAGAAGGGTCTTGAATATTTGTTTTTTTCCCTCGAAACAGCACCAACGCACTTAGTAGGAAGGGAAAAAGTGTCGTCGGCACTCCTAGCATTAGGAGACAGAGTGTCGGCGCCGACACACCTAGCATGAATGGAAAAAGTACCTTCGGCGCTCCTAGCATGAAGGATAAGAGCGCCGACCTTCCTAAAGAGGGAAAAAAGGCAGGAAAAACCTCAATCTCAATCAACTTTAGCAGAAAT
Source organism: Pseudotsuga menziesii (assembly GCA_001517045.1). Taxonomy (NCBI): domain Eukaryota; kingdom Viridiplantae; phylum Streptophyta; class Pinopsida; order Pinales; family Pinaceae; genus Pseudotsuga; species Pseudotsuga menziesii. The sequence goes on along the minus strand of LPNX010924252.1, from coordinate 574,129 downwards.
AAACTTGGGGATTAGGAAATGGGTTGACACATGGATCAAGAGTGCAAGATTCCGGTGTAACAAGAACCCATTTCTAGGCTCGGGCAGCTTATTCCCCTAGAAATTGGTTAATTCATATGCACCTTTCTTCAGAATGTTTGACACGACATAGGGTCCTAACCACATAGGTTTGAATTTCCCTGACCCTAGGGGTTCTTTATCCCATTCCCAGAGCAAGACAAGATCTCCTTCAGAAAAAATCCTAGGTTTGACCGATTTATCGTATTGATTTTTCACCCTATTTTTATGAGCCTTGTTTGCAATCAGCGCATCCCTACACTACTCATCTAAATGTTCTAAGTGTAACAAACGTTCTTCTAGCTCAGTCGTATCAGGTAACACATGAATGACAATCTTTAAGGACGGGATTTCGTATTCAACCAGGGTTACTGCTCCACCCCGTGAACGAGTTGGAAAGGAGAGAACCCTGTGGTAGTTTTCATATTGGTTCAATAAGCCCAAAGTGCAGGATACAGCATGATGTGCCAATTTGAATGGGCTGTGTTAATAGTACATTTGAGAATAGCCTTCAAGGTCTTATTTAATGCCTCGACTTGAACATTCACTTGTGGGTAGAAAGAAGATGAATGTTCTTTTTTATACCCTAGCATAGTGGTCAATTAAGCCATCATGTTGTTTTGGAAGTGACTTCCATGGTCAGTGACAATCTCTTTAGGAATACCGAAACGTGCAATAATTTGGTTGAAAATGAAAAAAAATGTAGTTTCCCCGTCATCCTTATATGTGGGCATTGCCTCTACCCACTTCATGAAGTAATCCACAGTGACAATGATGTATTTGTGACCCCCGGCCGAAACTGGGTTGCACATCACATAATTTATCCCCCACTTAGTGAAGGGGCCCACTGAAATGACAGGAAATAATGCAATAAGATGCAACTGCATCTTTCTGGTGTAGAGATGACAAGGATGACAGTGCTTCATAGCTTCTACACAATCTTTACAGAACGTGGGCCAGAAACAACCGGCAAGTAAGATCTTCTGAGTCGTTGCTAACCCAAATAAATGACCCCCACACGCTCCACTATGGGCATCATTTAGGAAAATCTCAGCCTCTTCGTGTGTAATACACCGACGCAAAATAGAGTCTACCCCTCTACGATATAAAGTATCTCCAATAATGAAGTATTTTTTCACATGTAAGCGTAATTTGCATTGTTCTTCTCGCGAAAAGGTTCTGGGACACTTCAGAGTCTGGAGATAGATAAGTATATCCCCATATCAAGGGTTAGAGGTAGAAATCAAGAAAATTTGCTCATCTGGGAATGAGTCTTCTTCAATGGATACATGTTCTTCAACTCGAAATTCAACAATGGGCTCTGCAAAAACTATGGATTTTTTGGATTTGGCAGATTGAAAATATAAGCCAAACTCCTGGAGAATGACTGTCCATTTATTGAATTTTCCTCACACTATCTGTTGAGAAAAAACATATTGGAAAGGATTAACATCCACCACTACTGTCATAGTCCTCAGTAAGATGTAGTGACACAACCTTTGAACAGCATACACAGTTGCTAACGCCAACTTTTTGACGTGGGAGTACCTAAATTCAGGGCCAGCTAAATCACGTCTAAGATAGTAGACAACATGCTCTTGGAGCTCATCATCCCCCTGGACTAGTACTACCCCTATGGTCGACCCGAATGCAGCCAGATACAATATAAAATCATGAGAGTAATCTGGTGGATGCAATAAAGGTGCCAACAACAAAGCTTTATTTAATGCCTCAAATGCAAGTTGTGCGATTTCACCCATACAAATGGGGCGTCATGTTTTAACAGACGCATGAAACCTCTGGTGATCATGGAATAATTCATGATAAAACGACAGAGAAAGTTAGACTTTCCTTGTAGGCTCTAAATTTTCCTGATGGAACCAAGAGGAGGTAGATTTACTATGGCCTCAACTTTCAAAGGATCCACCAGAATACCTTTTTTAGAAACAATGAACCCAAGAAGCCTACCTAATTCGACATAGAAAACACACTTCTAGGGATTCAAGTGCATTTTATAATGTTTGCATCTTTCAAAAATTAAACGCAAGTGATCTAGGTGATCAATCCTCTTTCGAGAATGTGCTGGCATATAATCTAGGTAGGTTTCGACAATAGACTTGATGTCATGAAAGGAAAAATTCATTGCCTGTTGAAATGTATCCCCTGCATTTTTCATTCCAAAAGCAATTTTCTTGTACGCAAATGTACCCCAAGAATAGATGAAAGTTGTTTTATGTTGGTCTTCTAGTTTGATTTGAATCTGATTATACCCAGAGAAACCATCCATAAACAAAAAGACCTCACTCCCTGCACAAGCAACAATGATTTGATCTATGAATGGTGTGGGGTAGTTATCCTAAGGATAGGATTTGTTTAAATCACGAAATTCGGTACAAACATGTATCGTCCCTTGATTTTTGTCAACAAGAATAGGGTTGGATACCCATTCTATCAAAGCTATCGGGTAAATAAAGCCAGATTTTAGTAGTTTTTCAACTTCAGCCTTAACAGCTGTCGCTTTACATGGATTGACAGGTCTAAGTTTTTGTCAAACTAGTTTGGCATCAGGATAGGTTTCAATTTCATATTCGACTATCGATGGATCTATGCCTGGAATCTCCTCATATGACCAGGAAAACACGTTGTGAAATTCATAGGCAGTATAGATAGAAATCTCCTCCAAAGAGCGGTTTGCACCAATATATACATTTTCCAAACGTTTGGGTTCATAGAGATGTTGACAGGAATAGTAATGGAAATGTTTGTCGTATTCCTCTCGGTAAATACTCCCTCCCTTGGTAAGGGATTGATTGGTATATCAGCATCACTTGCCAGTATCATATGGAACTCTTGATTTTCAATCCTGCTTAACTCTGGAAGAAAACAGGATCGATGATGAAGATCTTCGCAGATCTTATCTCGTCTGCACATAGCTTCCAAAATGGCTTCGTCGTATGGAAAAACCATGTCTAAGAAATCTTCAGTATGCAAAGAGTTCTCTGCCCAAGCAGGAAAATAGGCTTCTTCCGATTCCTCTAAGACTGTGAGAGGGACCGAAACAGGATCAACATTGGTATGAATGGTAGCTTGATAAGATACTTCCACTACCAATAAGGGCACTTCAGGTTCATGATGGGAAGGAAGAACCCAAGGTTCCATTCTTTCGATAATTGTTGTGATGGACTTCCCTACACTAGTAGAACCTAAGTAATTAATCAGGGCTGGAATATCATATTTTCCCATCAATGATGAATACATTCCAACCCCTAATATCTCTGAAGTAGGTTTGACCTGATCAACCAATGGAATGGTGCACTCATTAGTTTCCATGCGGCCCTTCCGAGTAAAACGGTGTTGGTCTACTGTAACCAACTTCCCTTTGTGCCGAAACACTACTACCCGAAGAACGGTTGATGCAATAGCAGACATGGCATAATTCCAACTTCTCCCCATGAGCAAGTTATAATCCAATGGTGCATCAATCACCTCTATGTCAACAGACACTTCCTTCCCTTCCAACTTTATCTCGAACGCTGATAGGATACCATGTGGACGAAATGACCTTCCATCAAAAGCAGTAAGTAGGGTGTTTGATGGAAATAGCTCTGGAGATCCAAGAGCCTTCCAGCAAGACAAGGACATGACACATGTGGAAGCACCCTCGTCGACAACTTCCCTTCCAATGGTTTTTTCGCCATGGATAAAATATATCAATAAGGCCACATGATACGGCAGGTGAATTTTGACATCAGACAAATTAAACTTCGCCATGAGGATCGATGAATCCATACTACCTAAGGCTGCTAAGAGCGTATCTCACTGGGCAGGACAACTCTATAACACCTCTAAATCTAACATCGTGCAAGGGGTTTGGGATAAATCTTCAAATACAGAGTAATTGGATGCAACCCTAGCAATAGGATTGTGCAATGTTTTATTGAAAACACCTTTTGGTATCTTGGGCATAGTTTCAGCATGTTTTTCAATTATGAGAGGGTTAGAAGTTTCACCTATAGACTTACCCTTCTCTAGAGCCTCCATCTCATACTTCTTGTTTCTAGTCTGGAGTAATGTCTAGGATTGAACCATGCTGATATAATTTGGTTCAGGGGCATTTGGAGTGCCCCCTACTACAGTAGAAGCTGAAGCAAAATTCTTCCCTTGGGGAAAAGGATCCTTTAGGACAGCCAGTTGTTGACTTTTGAGCAACTTCTAAGCTTGATCCATAAGGGGACATTGATGGGTCAGGTGATCTTCCTGGCACAACTTACATGGAAATTTCACCTTCTTCTTCTCTTTTTCTCCCCCATCGGTATTGTTTGTGGGTTTTGGCTTGTTTTGGTTTCCCTCACCTTTATTCCCCTTTTTCTTTTTCCCACCGGACTGCTGATTTCCCTTCTAGGAGGATTGAGAAAAAAAATTTGCATTTTGGGGTGAGGTGGCATCCTTTGTTTCCTCCACCGTAGAGTGTTTTACAGACAACTCATGGAGCTGTTTAGCCAAAGACTCCACAGTGGGAGATTTCACTGAACCAACCACACCATTGGCATGAGATCCAAGATTAGGTTTCTTGACACTATGTGTTGGTCTTGATGCATCAGGGATGATTTCATATAGAATCCCAGACTGAGAATATATCAAATCTAACTACTGGGCCCTGAGGATAGCCTCTTCCTTATTAGTTACTCCCAAAGGCGATACATCCTTAGATATATATGGTAATAAGGACTTAAGGAACCATTCTAATAAAAACTCAAGAGGGATAGTGGCCTTAATGAGCCTTTTCCTCCTTCTCCACTCTTGGATGTGATCTAAAATGTGAGTGGCTTTTTCCTACCAAAAGGTGGAAAATAAGTCTGTTCAGGCATCATACCAGACAGGAAGTTGGAAATGGTTAAGGAACACATTAGCTAAGTCCCAAAAACTACCAAATGCAGCAGAGGGAAATTCAATGTACCACTTTGCTGTGGCACTAGTCAAATTTATTTGGAACAATATCAACCAAACGATGTCATCGTTCAATTAGTTGGAAGAGCACCACAATTGAAAGGTTGTGATATGAGCCCCTGGGTCTTCACCAACTTTGCCTTCGAATTTCAGAATATCCGAGGGTAGCTTGGTAGGGACAGGTGGCTAGGAGGCATCATGTTTCACCGGGTCATTCATTAGCTTGGAAAAATATGGAAAATTAAAAGTTTCCAAGAAAGGAATTTTGGGCCTAACCGGAGCATGAAAAGTACTAGCTTGCGAAGTAGAAGGACTTACCCCCTGATTCCCAAAATCAAAGGCGAGGTTGCCCCCAGCTACCGATTGCGAAGTAGTCATACCACTTCGGAAAGGATTCCACCCATAATCCAGTGGATTGTTCATATGTGGTTCAGTGTATTTGGTTTGAGCAGCTCCAGCTGAAACTTGAGTTTGAAAAATAGGAGCAGGTATCCCCCCACTAAAAAGCAAGAAAGGAGAGCTTGTGAAAGGAGCTGAAACTGTTGTTTGAAAACCTTGACCATAAGAGTTAGTGTTTCCAAACTGCACCCCTACATATGTAGGTGTTGGACGTACATATGGAGCAGATGGTGGAATATGCCCCCCATTCCAAGGAAAACCCTGGACAAATGAAGAGGATCCAATAGGACCACTCTGAGCATTGTGTGCAAAAGAAGGTGAAGTAGAAGGTACACTAGGAATCCCAGTGACCACCTCACCAAAAGTGCCTACTACATTTGTGGAAGCCTGTGGTTGAACCACCTGACTAGATAGAGTTAAAGGAGTAGTAGGTATATTTTTTCTAGGGGCACCAACCAGGGGAGGTGGCACTCCTTCAGCCAGAATAGCTGAGGTGGAGGTAGAAGGACTTTCTCCTGCACTAGACATTAGTCTACCCACATGGACACCAATCACAGGTGGATTGAAAGGATGAACCTAGACAATCACTAGATCGTTTAGGCCAATAAGAGGTGAATTAAAGTTTCTCACAAACTCGTCATCCTGCAAGTATTCTATAACTATTGTGGTTGTATCAACTTGGTTTGTCCTAAGTTCTTGTTCACCCAAAACTTCACTAATTCCTACCGGTTCGAAAGAACCGTCCGTGTCTAATCTCCACCTTTGAGGGGGCTATGGAGGTTCCACTGTAATAAGTGGAGGAAGATTTCGCAACCTTCTTGACCTTCTAAGAGTTTGGTCCTCCATGATTCAAAATTTGACTCTTCACACCCTAAGGCCGGCTAAACACAAACAAACCACAAACCACAGAGCAATCACTACAAAATTTCCTAAATCCACAACAAACACAAGGGGTATAAGATATGCTTTCCAGAATAAAGTTGAGAGACGGTTACTTGGTGTCCTTGAAGATGTTCTTAGGCACAAGCGGAGGAATCACCCACCGCCCTCCCACAATTTCTACAAGGGTTACCTTCCAAGCCCGTCTAAGGTTAACCAGAAATAGCCTTCTAGTGTACCTGTGTATGAACCCTAGATGTCAGAGAGACTAAAGGATACCTCAAATTTATTGACAGTCTAGGGGGACAGTCGCAAGCCTGGTTCGTACGTATGGGTAGGGTAGAAAATCCTGAAACCCTGTCTAAGACAGAATCCTCAGATGCGCAAAAACCTTGGTCTAAGCTTTGACAAGGAATCGAGGGGTTATATCCTCAGTCCAAGCCTCCACGCGGCCTCGTGATTAACTCTCGTTTGAGAGGATCTTCCCAGATACAATCAACATAAAAAATGGTTTACTTATTTATTGGCCAACTATGTTTGAATTTAAACACTTGTGGAGAGTTCAAACTTCCTATTCCACAAGTCTAGCCTGAGCTAGTTGGTGTATGACCATATAAAATAAAACTTACTAATAATTTTTAAATTATATTGTTCATTTTAAGGCTTGTTCTTAGTCAGAAGGTAAATGGCGTGAAAGACTATGATATTATAGACTCGATAAGAAAACGAAAAATTATGTATAAATCAAATTCCAAAGAAAATTGCAACTACTTAAACCAAATTTCCTTTCTTTTTGTAAATGTAAGCTAATGAAATTGAAACTAAGTTCTGGAGACTTCTTTTTATAATTTTTGAAATTTTATTTGAAAATACTAAAAATAAAATGACTAAATGAAACTAAATGCAAAAGTATAATATGTTTTTCCCACCAATCTGAAAATTTCTTGCCAAAAAGCATTCATGAATCTACCATCTCTATCACTCACAATGCTCATGCAATCTGAAGATTTATCTGAAAAAAAGGTCAACCACTTGTGTAGCACTAAAATAGGATGTAACAACACATAAATGAGAAAACTTAGTTAATCTATCCACTACCACATATATGCAATCCTTTCCCAAATATTTGGGAAAACCGGTGATGAAATCCATCGATATACTGTCCCATTTTTTCTCTAGAATGGGAAAAGGTTGTAGTAACCCAGCTGGATATGTGAGTTCTGATTTGTTTTTCTGACATACCTTACATTCATTCACATAATTTTGAACATATTCCTTCAGCCCCTTCCAATAGAACCTTTTCCTTAGTTTCCTATAGGTTTTGAAGATCCTCGGATGGCCTGCTAGTGGGGAATCATATGCTTCCTGCAAAAATTTGTACTTAAGCCCTGAATATCAAACCAAATAAATTCTTCCCTTATATTATATCAGGCCCTCAAAAATTCTGTATTTATCATCTCCCATGATTCCATATAATACATGACAAGCAAACTTATCTTTGGCATATTCAACTAGTAGCATGTCCTTCCAATTTTTAGCAATGGCCATGAGAGAAAAAGAAGGTTTTCGAGATAATGCATCTGCTACAATGTTATTCTTTCCTTCCACATATTCAATATCAAAATCATTAGCTTGTATCTTTCTTACCCACTTTTTCTTCCTTTCATTTAGATCATTTTGGGTAAGGAAGTGTCTTAGACTATTGTGGTCTGTTTTCACCACAAACTTGTTTCCTGCCAAGTATTGTCAGAATTTGGCCAAGGCATGCATGATTGCCAACATCTCTTTGTCATATATGGAGTAAATATTTTCATGAGGCTGCAACTTTCTGCTCTCAAATGTTATATGTTTTTGGCCTTGCTTTAGAACAGCCCCTACTCCTCCACCTGAGGCATCACATTCAACAACGAAAGGCTTAGAAAAATCAGGTAATGCAAGTATGGGGAAACTAATCATTACCTCTTTCATATTTTGGAATGCCTTTTCATCCTCTTAATTCAATTTGAAATAATCCTTCTTATTCAAGTCAGTGAGTGGAGAAGTCAGCTTGGAGAATCCTTTCACAAACTTCCTGTAGTATGTACATATTCCAATGAAACCTCTCAATTCTGTGATGTTTTTTGGTGATGGCCATTCTAAGATGGACCTGATATTTTCTATGTGCACTTTCACTCCATCCTTACCAATAATTTTCCCAAGATATATTAGTTCTTTCATCCCAAATTCACATTTAGACATCTTAGCATACAAAGCCTGTTCTTGCAAAGTTTTGAACACCACCTCTAGGTGTTGCAAGTGCTCTTCCAAAGTTTTATTGTAAATGAGAATATCATCAAAGAAGACTAAAACAAAATTTCTAAGCTGCTTTCAAAATATTCTATTCATACATGCTTGAAATGTGGCTGAAGCATTAGTCAACCCAAATGGCATAACAAGAAACTCAAAGTGGTCGACCATAATGACATCAAAAAGTAGTCTTTTGCACATCTTCCTCCTTCATTTGAATTTGGTGATAACCATATCTAAGGTCAATATTGGAAAATTACTTATCTATAAATAGCTCATCCATGAGCTCATCAATCCTAGGAATAGGATATATATTATTTATGGTCTTCTTGTTTAAAGCTATAAAGTTTATACACATCCTTAAAGTTTCATCTTTTTTGTTTACCAATACTATTGAATAAGCATAAGGGCTAGAGCTTGGTCTAATGAGTCCCAACTCTAAGAGTTATTGAATGGCCTTCTCAATCTCATCTCTGAAGTTCTTGGGATTTCTATAAGGTGGTATCTGAATGGGTGAAGTACCCTCCTCCAAAACAATGTTATGCTCAACCCCCCTATCAAGTGGTCTGCCATGTGGAACATCTCTGAAAACTTTTTCATATTTGTGCAGAAGTGTCTCTATCTCTTGTGGGTGTTTAAAAACTCTGATTTTTGGCTTGGGAGAGGTGACATAACATTCAGCATTCCATTCTACATCACCATGCATCAATACAAATCTCATATTTTGCAATTTACTACATGTTTTTGGTAAGTGTGTAGCCCTCTCACAACCCTTAGTGCACCTGTTGAATCTTGAAATTTCATTTCAGGAATTTGATAATTCACTGAATTCTCTCCTATAGAGTACAGAAATTTCACTCCCAAGACTATATTAGTATCAGCAACATAAACCACATAAAAACTATCAACAAAAGTATAGTTACCTATGGTGACTTACAGCATTGGGATCCAGGTGTTGCATTGCATTGTGTTGTGACCTGGGATGACAACTGTGAAGCCATCAAATGGTTCACTTGGTATTTTTATTTTCTCCACCATATATACATAAATGAAATTATTTGTAGCTCCTTCATCTTCCAAAACTGAATATCTTTGTCCCAATACCACACCCTTGCATCGAATAGTGTGACAGTGAGGCACTGCTGAAAGTACTGTCATTCTTGCTTTGTCTGGTGATGGTTGATTTTCTTCTTGTTTTTATTATTCAGCTGTTGTCTCATATGTCTCCTCCTGATCTTAAATTTTCTCTTTTTCATCCATACCCCCCTCATACTCATCATTATCAAAAAATAATTCTATGCATTGAGCTTTTCCTTTAGGACATTTAAGCCCTGGTGTCCATGGTTGGAAGCATGTAAAGCACAATCTATTCCTTCGAAGTCCATCCCTATTTTGTCCTTATTTATTATTCTTTTCATATGTATATATTTGCCAACTCTTATTATCAGGTGCATCCTTTTTCCAAGTCTTTCTTTCAAATCTGGATTTAGGCTTGGGAGGAAATCTTGTTCTAGGGAGCACATTTTGAAGGTCTCTAGTCAAGCTCATTGCATCATTTAAGTTAGTAGGCTTGTGGGATTTGACCAAACCTTTTAATAAATCTACCAAACCTTCAATAAACAGCAATAATAAGCTTTCCATAGATACATCATCCACCTTAACTGATAATCTTTGGAATTCCAACATATACTCAATAGGAGTCCCTACCTACTTCAATTGTGCTAGTTCTCTGAAAGACAATTCTGGATCTTTTTGCTCAAACCTTTCTAATACCTTTTCAACAAATTCCCCATATGTTTTTACCTGATCATGACCCAATGTTTTTATTCCATGTAACCACCATTCATTGGCATCTCCCTCCAAGTGAAAAATATCCATTTTTAAATCATCTTCTTCCACCATTGGATTCAACTAGAAATACACATCCAATTTATGCACCCAAGTGTTAGCAGAGCTTTGAGATGAACTATCAAAAGTAGGAAGTGGAACTTTACCTATGGAACAATTCAATTATTTATTTTGGTACAGAGACTTATTGCCCTCCTTCTTTCTGAAATTTTTTTCCATAGTGAGGTATTGTCCAAATGTTATACTCCTACACTCTCCATCCAATTTAGCCCAATCTTTTGTTATTGTATCAATTTCAAATTGAATGTTAGTATATTATTTGGGTGTAATAAATTTAGGTGTAGTAGTCCTTGGTGTGCTCTGTAATTAATGGGGTCTATTATGAGGTCTTGTTTGTGAGAAAATGGGATCACCCATTGTCTTCTTTTCTGCTGATTTTGAACTACCACTATCTCCCGTTATCCCTTTGCTTCCCATTTTATTGGCCATCAATTCGAATCCTTTTGTTATATGTTGGAACATTACTACCATATTTTGGTTATTTTATTCAAAAAAATATCTTATAATTTGGATATATTCCGTTTTCTCCTTAGTGTGGTCTTCTCCCTCGTGAGCCATAGTTTTAGTCCAAGGTGCCCTTTTTTTCCCAAATCTTCTTCTACAAGCCGAGCACCTTCCAATTCATATTCTAAGGATGATGGTTTATTAATTTGAATCCTATTTAACACCATCAGGTTCCAATTACATTCTCTGATACCACTTGTAATGTCCCTTTTTAAAAATTTTACTAAAATGCCCAATTTTCCAATTTTTCACAATTATTGCTCTTGACTAGTATTAGTGTCTTAGTCTTCAAATTGGACCAATTGCTGCCAAATATTCAGAGAATGTATATGAATGATATAATAAATTAATTATTATGTTCATGGATGTATCATTTCCCTCCAATCACTTCTTCAAGTTTGTACTAAATTCTGAACAAGATAGATGATTTTATTAGCAATTTTGGGGCTCAAAACCCCCCTAGGTAATTGCCGAAATGGCCTCCCAAATGTACAGATTCCCACTCTAATTATAAAATTTAGGAATTTTATGTGTATATAAAATCAACAAGGACTCATATGCTGAACCAATCGAACTCCCATGGTTATTATCACTTCCTTCAATCAGATATATAAAAACTAGTTTTGAACCCTTGGGAAAATGAGATTCAATTTAATCCAATGGTTATGGAATTCGACCCAATGGCCACAAACTCTCAGTTAATTAACATGAAACCTAAAATATGATTCATTTAAATTCCATTCATGCATTAATAATCAATATTTTACACATCCATTGAAATATACCAATATTATAAGAGTTTGCAACAAACACGGGGGTGTCACCTAGGGACCAATATGATATCATGTTCGTTCATATTGGGGGGGTTAAAATTAAAATTGAAGTAGGTACAGAATCCTATTGAAGTATATGTTGGAATTCCAAGTTGATATCACGTCCGTTCAATAGGATTCCGTTCTTGGTAGGTCCATAAGTGCCTCCCTGGATAAGCCATGACTGGGTTCTTCTTGTATTCCCTTGTAGACATATTTTGAAGTCAGGATGAAGATGGGATGTATTCCTTGGTATTTTGATCTTGGTGGTGGATTTGGTTATCTGACCTCTCAATGTAGCTATCTGGAAGAGTCTCTAAACTAGATGTCTTTATATGAAGTTTGATAATTCGTTTTTGGCATATTATAACCTTAAAAACACATTTTATGCATCCTATTATATGCCCTTTGCTTACAACCTAAAAGGTGACCAGTCCCACACCAGTCCAATGTTGACAGAGAATATTTCATAGCATATCTTCTACATAGCTAAATTATTTAATAGAAGAAGAGTAATTTCAGAACTATATTTAATACTAATTGTCGTTACATGAAGTTTGATAATTCATTTTTTTTCAAATTATATAACATTTATAAAACATGTTATGCCTTCTATAGTATGTGCCTTGTTTACCAAAAGGTGACCAGTCCAATGTTATGTTAACAAAGGATGTGTCATCACATAAATTCTACATAGCTAAAAACTTGTGTAAGAGTAATTCCAGCACTGTCTACATCAGTTTGACTATGTCTACAATGTTGATGATAAAAGGAGTATGCATATTAAGATTATGATGTGAAATTAAATGCCTCCCTTCCAAAATCTTGTCGATTTCTCTTTGTTACCTATCATTAGAGCTACAATACCTATTCACAGTAATGTGAGAGATTTAGGTCGCTTAAAGTGTTATGGCTGCAATTTCATTGTGTTGTTGAGTTCTGGAAGCTCTACCAACTACGTAATCTTCACCATTTGGATGCAAAATTGATCTCAAAGATTTAGGGAGTGAATTTCAGAGTTGTTGCATTTATGTGGGAAGTTTCCAAAATGGTTTACTTGAGCTTTTTGAGTGACTATTGAACAAATTTATCTCTCCTTGGACCGTTCTTCATTTATTAGGCGAGTTCACTTATTACTAAGTTTTTTTCTTACCCCAAGGCCAAACACCATGTAGAATAGGGCTTAGGCTTGCAGGTTGGGAATATTAGTCAATTAATATGTTTTTATCATTTCCTAGAGTGGATTGTAATGCTTGGGGCATTTCCATAAAAAAGAACAAGACTAAATTCGAAAAAGAATAAAGACCTTTAACCA
>LPNX010924252.1:533250-544872 GCA_001517045.1 Pseudotsuga menziesii | reverse complement strand
TGGAAGGTATTTTCCAATATTTTTTGAAAATAGGGGTATTGTTTCATATGCCACGAACGAACGTGCTATGGCATGGTTTCACTAAGTGAAGACCCCGTGGCAACAAAGAAGTGGGAAATGCCACTGTTTCTTTATTACTGATCAATAATACATAAAATATATTGGCCTTTCAACCTGATAACTTTGTGAACAGAGAGAGAAGATTATTTGCATCACAATACAAAATTCTGAGCAAAAGGATATCCCTCAAAAAGATAAATGGCTCACAAGTGCACCTCACTCCATCGGGCTGAAATATGGTGAAAGAATGTGAGATGGGAGGGGGAATGAGCTGAATCCTAAAGTGTCCAAGAGATTCTCTAGATGAACCTGTATATTATAAACCTAATTAATCTCCTTTAAATACCTGAGTGGCCTCTCCAATCACCAATTAGGATGGGAATATTTCACCCTCGAAATTGGATCAAGCATGAACTAGTCACTCACTAGCTCTCTCTCTTTACAACAACAAAATTCACAACTGATCAAAAATATCCTTATCATGGCTTCTCCCTATATTTTATAAACATTAATGGTATCCTAAGCTTCCAAATATATTCATAAACCAAATCCAATCTGAATTGGTGTGGTTACTTATGCTATGCCATGTGGCCTCTCTCTTCACCTTCCATCTTCTCCCAAATTGAGTAGGAACCCATTGGGCTTCTCCAAATCACATGATAGCTCTACTGGATGCTCTATTTCAAAATGATATGTCAGATATGTTATATGTTAGACTTCATATCTGAATTTTGTCATAAATTTCATAGAATCTCCATCATTGGTGTCATAGATGTCATAAGTGTAAGGGGGATCTAGCCAAGTGTCCATGAAACTCCCCATTTGGATCTTCCTTGCTCATGTAAGTTACATTTCATCCCAAATTAGACCTATGAAGTATATGGAAAAGTATATTTACCTTATATTCCATCCAAAACATTATGCTTTCCATAGATTTGAGATTGCAAGAGGTGGATTCCATTTAACATGGGAATTCTAGCTTGAGTGGGCCCCATAGTCTCCATATGTCTCCATTTTTCCTAGCCATTTCATTATTCACTTGAATTCATTTAATTGACCTTATTAAATAAATATTTTATTCCTTATAATGTCTAAACATCATCTATTAGCACCCTTATTAACTTCCCAATGTTTCCACCCAACCTAGGGAACTAGTAGGATTGATGGAATTTTCCCACTATGCAATTATTTTAAAATGGGGACATTACATGAATATCCCAATACAAATGTAGGAAGAACCAATTACAAGAATAATCAAGAAAAGGAAAATAGGATCATATATGACTCTATGAAGGACAACCTCATGTTGTATATCACACCATTGAATACGAAAAAAGGGTGTTTTGACACACTCACAAATCTTTATGAGAAGACGACCCCTACTAAAAGGAGGGATTTGAAGAACGAGTTGCACAACATGAATATGGAAATAGATGAGACCGTAGCTTCCTTCTTCACAAATATTTCATAGGTAAAGGATTAACTTGTAAGCATCGGTGTTGAGATGGATGAGGATTACCTTCTTCAAACCTCCATCGATGGACTCCCCTCCTCATGGGATACCTTTCTTGTTTCGGTAAATGGAAGAGAAGAGAAGCCCAGCTTCAAAATAATTTGGAATTATTGTTTCCAAGGATAAGGGCACATCCAGAACAAAGTTGTGAGCATTAAGGAGGAGAATCTTTCCCTGATGGAAATAACCAAGAAAGGGAGGAATCCATTCTCTCCAAAGAATATTTTTTGTGCAAAGAATAAAGATATTACTAAATGTTTTGACAAATAGAATGTTTTATTCTATTATTGTCAAAATTTAGGACACTTTGCATGGAATTTCCATACAAGGAAAAGAAGAGATGGAAGATTTCATGCTTCCACTACCATATAAGAAACTTCCAAGGAAGATGCACCCAAAGAGAAAGAGACAAGGAGGGATTATTACCTCGTCCCTTATTTGTCTATATCTCTTATCACAGGATAATATACATGGATGATTGACATTGGTGCTTCCAAACATATGGCAGGGTTCAAGGGTACAATATCCAACATAAAAGAGAAACATTTTGCATGCATTGTATAATTGGGAGACAATTCCACGTATTCGATCCAAGGAGTTGGATCCACATCCTTCCACCTGAGATCAAGAGACACACTACATGTGGATGAAATAATTTATGTCTATGGATTAAATAAGAACCTACTCTCTATTTTTGTCCTCGAAGATAAAGGATTTCGAGTCATATTCATAGAGAATCAAGCATACTTCTGGTTGAAGAACTAGAACATTGATACTGCTACTGTCATTGGAGTTCGAGAGGGAGGATTTTACAAGGTCCTAGGAAATTATATTTCATCCATGGTACCTGATTCTATCAGACCATGAGATATTTTGCATAGGAGGCTTGGACACCTCCACTTCAGAGCACTCCTTGGTTTGCAGCGAATGGTGAAAGGTATGCCTAGTTTTGATTTTGTACATGGTGGTGTTTATCGGAGTTGTGATTTAGGAAAGAATGTTAAAAAAAAAATCCTAGCAGCCATAATAGATCTAAAGGCATCTTAGATTTGGTACACTCATATGTATGTGGGCCCATGTCATCCCCTTCCCTTAGTGGGAATCTTTACTAAGTTTTTTTCATTGATAATTTCTCCTGTAAAGCCTAGATTTACTTCATAAAATCCAAAAGCGAAACCTTCAGTAAATTTCAAGAATATAAATCCTTAGTTGAGAATATACAAATAGTCATATCCATGCCCTAAGGTCTAATAATGGTGATTAATTTGAATCAAATGCTTTTAATGAGCTTTGTAGAGATGTAGGGATATGTAGACAATCAACAGTTCCTTACAGCCCACAACAGAATGGGGTTGCAGAGAGAAAGAACATAAGTGTTTGTGAGGATACAAAATACATGTTACATGATCAGGATATATCTACGTATTTGTGGGAAGAAGTTACTAGTACATCAATGTATAGACAAAACAGAAGTCCACATGTAGTTCTTGATGAGAAAATACCTAAAGAGGTGTTCACTGGTGAGAAACCATACATATCACATCTTCAAATATTTCGATGTCTTGTGTATATTCACATACCAAAAGAAAAGAGAAGCAATATGGAACCTTCTGGAAAGAAGGGAATTTTGGTGGGCTACAATGAGACCTCTAAGGCATTCAAAATATATGTACCTGGTAAGAGACATGTTGAGGTTATTCGAGATGTGAATTTCCATGAGGAGGAAACATTTAAGCGGTCAAAAGAGCTTGAATGTGATCCAGAAACAGAGGAGGCTGAGGCTCATATATCATAGGATCATAATTATTTCTCTTTTGATGCTCAGAGGGAGAATCTATCAGATCGTGTAGAGCTACCTATCATTGATGAACCTGTTGATTTGGTTGATAAATCTCCTACAAAGAGGAGGTCAGCATGGTGCTGAAATGTATTGAGAGATCCTAAGAAGCATGGAGCACCAGTAGGCACTTCGAGAGAGTGAAAGCAACCTAATACATATTTAGTATATGTTGCATTGATTAGAAATATCAATGACTCGGAGCATTCATCATATGAATAGGTTGTAGATAATCAAGTGTGGGAAGATGTTATGACAGAGGAATATCATTCTATTCTAAAGAGTGATGTTTGGGATATTGCTCCCAGACCTGATAGGAAGTCAATTGTAACTTCCAGATGGATTTACAAGATAAATCATGTTGTGGATGGTAGTGTGGAAAAGTACAAATCTAGGTTTATTTCCCGTGTCTTTTCCTATAAAGAGGGAATTTATTATGAGTATAATTTTGCTCCAATGGCTAGGTATACCACCATTAGATCCATTATTTCACTTGCATCAGTATTGGGTTGGAAGCTTCATTAGATGGATGTGGAGACTTCCTTCCTCAATGGTGAGGTTGAGGAAGAGGTTTACATTGATTTTTCTGAGGGATTTGTGATACATGGGAAGGAGTCCCATGTGTGCAAGTTGAAGAAAGCCATGTATGGTTTTAAACAAGCTCCCCGAGCTGTGTATTCGAGAATAAACATTTATCTTCAGAAAATGGGTTTCTTGAAGAGTGATGCAGATTCAAACTTGTACTTGAAAGTAGTCGAGAACCAACCTATGATTTTAGTCCTATATGTGGATGATCATTTCCTCATTGCAGAGGAAATACTTATTATTGAGTGTCAAAGGGAGCTTACCTCATAGTTTGGGATGAAGGACTTAGGTATTATGCACTACTTCCTAGGCCTTAAGATTTGGCAAAGGAATGATGAGATATTTCTATCTCAAGGGAAGTACATTGTGGAAATCTTGTGCAGATTTGGCATGGTGGATTGTAAATCCATGAATACTCTGATGGATTCCAAGTTGAGAAAACTCCATGAGACTAAGACTAGATTAGATCCAATGGACACCACATTATATAAACAATTGAGTGGTTTATGTACTTGATACATTTGAGGATAGACATTTTCTATGCAATTATCATTTTGAGTCAATTCATGACTGATCCTAGACACAGACACTGGGTTTTAGGTAAGCATATTTTGAGATACCTCCGTGGTATAGTTGCTTATGAACTCAGGTATTCCTCCAATGGAGGAGTGTTATTGCTTGGATACACTAATTTTGATTGGGGTGGCAGCATTTTTTATCAGAAGAGAACTTCTGGTTATTGTCTCAGCTTGGGTTCTTCTATGATTTCTTGGTATAGCAAAAAGTAGGGTTTAGTTTCCCAGAGTACCTCAGAGGGTGAATACATTGCTACTATTATTTCTTGCAGCGAAGCAGTATGGTCGAGAAATCTACTTATATGATTATTCGGTGAAAAGTTAGAGCCTATAGTGATCAGGTGTGACAACCATAGTTGTATAAAGGTTTATGAAAATCCTATGTTTCATGACAAGTCGAAACACATAGAAATGAAGTATCACTTAATTCGAGACATGGTCTGGAAAGGTATTGTAAAACTTCAGTACATAGCTACTGATGAGCAGATTGCAGATGTGATGAAAAATCCTCTATCTATGACAAAGTTCATACATTTCCGAGATAAATCTTGGTATGGAAAAGAATGTCTCCCTCGCTAAGAGGGAGTGTTAAATGTACAACATCAGGAGTCATTATCCAAGAGGCTTTTATTGTATCAAGTCTAGAACTTGTGTTGTATTAAGTCTGGAACTTGTGTTGTATCAAGTTCAGAAACTTGTGTTGTATCAAGTTAAGGGGTTTGTGTTGTATAAAGTCAGGAACTTATGTTGTATTAAGTTAAGGAATATTTCATTGTATCCATCTAGGACATTGTTTTTTATCAAGTCCTATTCATGAAATATGCATGTATTGTGATCTTGTGGTGTATCAATATCAAGATCGTGTGTTGTTTCAAGGTTGGAATCTTATGTTGTATCAAGATTGGAGTCTTGTGTTGTATCACTATTAGTCTTGTATTGTATCAAGACTGTAGACTTGTGTTGTATCAAAGTCTAGACTTTTGTTGTATCAAGTCATGTGGATATGCTATGTGATGTATTTCTAATCATGGTCACTAGGTGCTATAAGTCTTCTCTAGGGATTATCTACCCCTAGAGTGAATTACTTTAGCATATGACTATATGACCCAGGGTAATACATATTATCATTAGTATGGAACAATTCTTCTGAGTTTGATATGATAAAGATGATTAATTAGTTAAACACATATATACCATGCAGAAATTAATTAATGATAAATGAGATGAGCAGAAATTAAACACATATAAGGATTCGAATTTCCCATGTTCTACCTTCAGTGAACTCGAATTGCAAAGGAATCAGTTAAGTCTTAGTTGTGGGAAAAAGAGTTTTAGTTAATTAAGGAATATACTCCTTGATTTGTGAAAAGTGTTTGTTCAAGGATGAAACTAATTATGAAGCACTAAAGGCATTTAGTTAAACTCCTAACTGATGGTAAAGCAGTTAGTTAATGATTGAGTTCGGTTCAGTTAGTTCACATTCAGTTCAAATAGTTCAATTCAGTTCAATTAGTTCACATTCAGTCAAAGGAAATTAGTACTCATAGAAAGGAGGGTGCATATCTTCTGCATGGGAGATAATTTCAAGGTGGCCACTTGGCACCAAGTCAAGGAAGTTTCAAAAGGTTAATGTATGGGTAGTGCACACAGTGTTCATAGTGCATTGAATACACTTAGTTATTAAATTTCTCTACACTTGTCAAGGCTGACACAATGTTTCGAGTGATCTCTATTCTATAGTGCTGCTTCGATATCTCTTATCAGGAAATATCTCATGTTGTGTAAATCATTATCTGCAATTATTTATCATACTCAAAGGATTGTTGGGTTTTCATAATACAGATTTAGAGGGTTTTCCCAAGGTGTATCTTTTGTCTTATGGATTGAATTATTTGTGTTTTTGAATTTTTTATGAGATATACATGCACCATATTTTATTATCAAAGTTCTAAAGTTCAAAAATCTTTCATTATTGCTCAAACATTGATAAATTCTACATCCATAGGTAGAACCTATTGTTATTTAGGCAAGTTTAATCTCAATAACTCCATAAATTTTTGAATTTTTGTGGCTTTGTCAAATATGTTTGAATCATATACCTTTGTCCCGATCCAATGTCTTAACACTCAGAATGTACCCAGGTTGTGAAAGGTAGATCCCAAGGTAACAGCAAAAACCACTTTAGAATGTATTTCTGACCTAATACAGTCAGAGAGGGATCTCTCACTATTTACAAAGATTTTATACTCAAGATATTCAATCAAAGACACTCAGAAGGTCATATTTTTGATGGGACAAATAGGACAAGTTTGTTTTAAATACTTGGTAGGACAGTCATGGAGGAGACCATTGGGCAATGGAGTCAACAATCAGATCTGAAATAGGTTGCAGGAGGTAAGGTTTTGAAGGTTTATGATCAGAGGAAAGGTAGGCACCATTTCCTCAGTCTTGAGGTATTAGAAGGTTTATTAGTAGAAAAAGGGAGACATTCCATCAAATAGAGCACCTAACTAGGGTGAATTCTGCAAGACTTTAGAAGAAAATATTTTGAAAATGCTTGAACAATGGACCTAGAGCATGCAGGATGAATTCTAGCCCATAAAAACTAATGCTCAAGCATGAAATCAAATACAAAATGGAGTGGGAAACAGGATAAACAGTCACATAAAGAAATTCCTTACTGAAGAAAAAGATGGCACAAGAATCTCTGACATGAAAAATATTTTACATTCCTCCTCTGCAAATTTCATTCATTTACTAAAAACGTGAAGCCATTACAATGAAGAGTCTCTCCGCTCTTGAAAATCATCTCTTTAAACTATCAATTACATTTTAATTTATATAAGAATAACCTCTACCTAACTTTGAATTCAAAACCTAACTGAACTCTAAAAATAGAAACAGTTACAATAACGTTTCTCATGCATATCTCTAATGGTAACAGATGTGTGAAATATGGGAGAGGTTTTTATAATTGGACATGTTCAAAACAAAACCCATGTATTAATTTCTCCAAAATCATCTCAATATCCTTGAAATATTCCTTTGAAGCTGATTACTCAAATAATAAAATTGTAGATTTCTGGAAAAATGACTTGTGAAGATATTTTAAATTCTCCCAACCTGTGATTACTGTGTAAAAAATGAAGGAGGTTTTTTATTATAGGAATTTTAGGAATAAAAACCGCTCTCATTGTTGTCAAATTAAATTCCATTTGTCCAAAACAATTCTTTGAATTTGATGGCTGAAATAGTCCTTTGGAAAACATGAAAAATGGCATGTACAACTGACTTTCTTTCTGCTAAACCATAGCACCTGTGTGAAAATTGAAAGAGGTTATTTTGGATAGGTATGTTTTAAAGAAAAGCCTCTTTTACTTTCTCAAAATTCATCTTCATTTGATGTAACCAATTATTTTAATTTGATGACTAGAACAGTCATTTTGAAATCTGAACATTTTCCCTCTAAAGATGACTTTGTTGATCCCAATATGTAGCACCTAGGTAACAACTGAGAGATTTTATTGTAGATAATAATGTTATGATGAAAAACCTCTTTCATTTTTTGAAAATTAATTTGTTTTCACTGGAAACAGGTCATTGAATAAAATGACTAAAACAGTCATTTTCAGAAAAAATATGCTATGTTGCTTCTAAACCTTGAATTGTTTAACTGTAATTCATAAATAAAGAACATATAGCATCTATCCTTGTAATATCATCTACTGTAAGAGAAATCCCATGAATTTATTGATCAAGGTAGCCATATTTGTTAATAGTGTCTCCAAACACTTGAATAATCCCAAGCTTTGGCACACTCTCCACTGTAAATTCTGTTTGTAAGACTTTAAACACATACCAATACCTTCATGAATGATCTCACTGTATATATTTATGCAACACTTCTGGGCTGATGTTCTTTTTGGGCTTCCCTTCTGCATTGTTGAGTGGTGGCTTCCCTTTTCTTGCTCTATTAAAATCAATTTCCAGCTCCTTGATCAGATTCTTTATCTTCACTATTTTCCCTGTGATTGTAAACATGTAAAAGTTGATGTTGGAAATATGGCAGACTGTCTCCTTCCTTTTGCGCGCAGCACACAAATGAAATAATTTTTTAAAAACCAAGCCAACTTTACATAATGGTCTATTCCGGAGCCTCCACTGAGTTGTTTTTCCCAAATCACTTTTCTCCGCGGAATTCACCAAAAGTTACCACATGGAAAGTGGTTTAAATTCCGATACCACCTTTCCAATTTAACCACCTCACAACTTTACTCTCCGGAAACACTAATACCCGTTGATGAGTTTTCACTTTTTACATTAGCCATTGGATTATTACATGTGCTAGTGGTTTGATTATACCTTAAGAAAGGTAATAAATCTTGTTTAGCACTTAAACCTTCATTAAGACTTGGTTTGGTGAATAAGAGGCGGCTTTTTGACTTTGGAAAAAATATCCAAAACCATATAAGTTTGAATATAAATAAAATAATAGGTTTATAAAACCCATTTTATAAATTTCATTCAAAAGTTAATAAAACTTTTTGCCCCACTTGTGAAAAATTTATTCCTCTTTTTACCTAAAATTCCTTTAACTTCTCTTCTTTGCCAACCTGGAAATAGCTTAATGAGAAAACTTTGGAAACCAACTCAATCACCCATGAAAACTTAAAATTTTGAAGGCAATAAGACGAATTCCGACAAAAATAAATTTAGTGCTAACAACTGGCTCCAACTAGGGATGTTATCCTCCCTGCGAGGTAGCAAAGAACCCCGTAGACTAGGTGCCGAATCCATTGGGTTTCTCTTAATTTTTCTCTGAAATCCTCAACCTCTTTTGAACTAAATGATCAACTGAAACCATTTTGCAAACAAATCCCACTCTATCAACCTGTAACCTGTAACTGGATTGCACTTGAAACTGAAACCAAACTGAAAGCTGCTGAAAGAAATGCTCGCCATGTCGAGCTTATTCATGCCTACCTATCCTACTTAACTAATCACAAATGCCCAATCAAGCAAAATCTGACTTCCAATGAAGCCAATCAAGCAATTTATCCAATAACTTCATTTCTTCTTCACGCTTGATCAAAATTAGAACATAAGAACAAAATAGCAATAGGTTAAGATGAAAACTTTGTCCTTTGCTGCAAACATATAACCAACTACTCCATCTGAAAAAATTATCCATGTACTCTGCTATTGGATCATAAAAAACATGTCGAATTTCAAAATACTCAATCACCTGTTTGTCATGACAAGGCTGTCCAAAATGTAACTCTTCTTGCATACTTTGAAACCGATCTTTAGAAGAGCTTTGAAAGGAATTCTCATGATTGTTTTTCAATGATATATCAGCAACTTCATTTAATATTTCTACATTTACAACTCCATTCTTCTCAAGCACTTCAATAGGAATATCATTTTGTTCTTCAACAAGATTAAGCAGAAAGATGTCTTCTTGACAAAACATTTCTGAATTGGAAAGATTTAAAGAAACGTCCCATTGAGAATCCTCATCTCCTTCTTTCTGACCCCTTTGTTTATTGCACACTGTTGGTTCTTTCACATACTGAGATTCATGGCATGATTGCTCTTCCTTTTCATTATATATAAGTAGACTAAAATTTTCTTTTAAACCATCACTAACTTAATTTTTAACAAGCTGACCACAATCATCAGAAAAAATATCAAGAGTATAACCCTCTTCTTTCACATCACTATGCTGATCATCTTCATGCTGATATCTTTTTTCCAATTCTAATCCAAGGGCTGATTTCTCTTTAATTGTATTTTCAGAAAATAAATATGTGGAGGGACTGTAAGACTAAAAATTTGTAGAATCGGAATTCTTTATGTAATCACCCACATAAGCATTAGAATTTAGAGGAAATTGCTGCTACAAAAAGGAATTTTCTGATTGGGAATAAGCAACCTCATCTTGAAACAAAACTTCAGAAGTTGAATAATATGAAGAAGGGTTTGATTGACCATCCCAACTTCCTTCTTGGTCATACAAAGATTGACAAGACTACTGCAAATTATCATCTACTTCAGGAAAAGAAATGTAGCTCCTTGAATCAGAGTTTTGGCTCATGTCTCTTTCAGTAGAGGAAGAAATTATTAACTGCTGAGATTTTTCTTGAATGTGAAGATAGCTAATTTGTGTTTCTTTTTTCTGAAATGGGTTCTCATATAAAATTTCTAAAATCTCTTCATCCATTAAATCATCATCACTATACAATTTTTCCAAATTTTCAATGAAACTTTTAACATGTGTACAACAATCTTGAACCAACAACAAGGAGGGGTATTGGTTTTTGTAATGTTCATGAAATACTGTATGAAAATCAGTAAGGGAAAACAAACTTTCTGATGGTAACCCTTCATACCATGACCTTGCATCTCCTTCTAAAGTAGCCATGAACATTTTCATTAAAGAATCCTCATGCAATTTAACTCCCAGCTTATGTATATGTATATGAAAACTAACCAAATGAAGGGTAGCATCATCATTCTTTTGATCTTTAAACTTTGGAAGACCTGTTTTCCAATCCACTTTAGGTATTCGATTTGGAAAACCAGGAATGTGAGCATGATTCATAGGAGCATACCTTTCACACAAAGAACTCATCTTGACAAATGAATATACTGAATCAACTCTTCAAACTTTACAATCTTTTGACAGTGGATTCACCATAGGAATTCTGAAAACTAGATTCTTTGAAGATGGAGTCGCCAGGTGAAATATGCACAACCTTGCTGATATCTGACTGTTCTTCACCATCAACAGTCAAATCTAAAAGTATGTCGTTTATACCCAGGGAAGATTTGAACCTTCGTTCCCCGGCAATGGCGCCAATTTGTTAACACTCAGAATGTACCCAGGTTGTGAAAGGTAGATCCCAAGGTAACAGCAAAAACCACTTTAGAATGTATTTCTGACCTAATACAGTCAGAGAGGGATCTCTCACTATTTACAAAGTTTTTATACTCAAGATATTCAATCAAAGACACTCAAAAGGTCAGATTTCTGATGGGACAAATAGGAA
>LPNX010924252.1:506458-532936 GCA_001517045.1 Pseudotsuga menziesii | reverse complement strand
AAACAGTTACAATAACGTTTCTCATGCATATCTCTAATGGTAACAGATGTGTGAAATATGGGAGAGGTTTTTATAATTGGACATGTTCAAAACAAAACCCATGTCTTAATTTCTCCAAAATCATCTCAATATCCTCGAAATATTCCTTTGAAGCTGATGACACAAATAATAAAATTGTAGATTTCTGGAAAAATGACTTGTGAAGATATTTTAAATTCTCCCAACCTGTGATTACTGTGTAAAAAATGAAGGAGGTTTTTTATTATAGGAATGTTAGTAATAAAACCCTCTCTCATTTTTGTCAAATTAAATTCCATTTGTCCAAAACAATTCTTTGAATTTGATGGCTGAAATAGTCCTTTGGAAAACATGAAAAATGGCCTGTACAACTGACTTTGTTTCTGCTAAACCATAGCACCTGTGTGAAAACTGAAAGAGGTTATTGTGGATAGGTATGATATGAATAAAATCATCTTTTAATTTCTCAAAATTCATCTTAATTTGATGTAAAAAATTATTTTAATTTGATGACTAGAATAGTCATTTTGAAATATGAACATTTTCCCTCTAAGTATGACTTTGCTTCTCCCAATATGTAGTACTTGGGTAAACACTGAGAGAGGTTATTGTATAGAATAATGTTATGATGAAAAATCTCTTTCAGTTTTTGAAAATTAATTTTTTTTCGCTAGAAACAGGTCGTTGAATAAAATGACTAAAACAGTCATTTTCAGAAGAAGAAAAAATATGCTATGTTGCTTCTAAACCTTGAATTGTTTAACTGTAATTTATAAATAAAGAACATATAGCATCTATCCTTGTAATATCATCTACTGTAATAGAAATCCCATGAATTTATTGATCAAGGTAGCCATATTTGTTAATAGTGTCTCCAAACACTTGAATAATCCCAAGCTTTAGCACACTCTCCACTGTAAATTCTGTTTGTAAGACTTTAAACACATACCAATACCTTCACGAATGCTCTCACTGTATATATTTAAGCAACACTTCTGGGCTGATGTTCTTTTTGGGCTTCCCTTCTGCATTGTTGAGTGGTGGATTCCCTTTTCTTGCTCTATTAAAATCAATTTCCAGCTCCTTGATCAGATTCTTTATCTTCGCTATTTTCCCTGTGATTGTAAACATGTAAAAGTTGACGTTGGAAATATGGTAGATTGTCTCCTTCCTTTTGCGCGCAGCACACAAATGAAATATTTTTTTAAAAACCAATCCAACTTTACATAATGGTCTATTCCGGAGTTCTTTTTCCCAAACCACTTTTCTCCGCGGAATTCACCAAAAGTTACCACTTGGAAAGTGGTTTAAATTACTCTACAACCTTTCCAATTTAACCACCTCACAACTTTACTCTCTGGAAACACTAATACCCGTTGATGAGTTTTCACTTTTTACATTAGCCATTGGATTATTACATGTGCTAGTGGTTTGATTATACCTTAAGAAAGGTAATAAATCTTGTTTAGCGCTTAAACCTTCATTAAGACTTGGTTTGGTGAATAAGAGGCGGATTTTTGACTTTGGAAAAAATATCCAAAACTATATAAGTTTGAATATAAATAAAATAATAGGTTTATAAAACCCATTTTATAAATTTCATTCAAAAGTTAGTAAAACTTTTTTCCCCACTTGTGAAAAATTTATTGCTCTTTTAACCTAAAATTCCTTTAACTTCTCTTCTTTGCCAACCTGGAAATAGCTTAATGAGAAAACTTTGGAAACCAACTCAATCACCCATGAAAACTTAAAATTTTGAAGGCAATAAGACCAATTCTGACAAAAATAAATTTAGTGCTAACACAATGAACAAACTTTATCATAGTGTAGTACCAAGAATATAGTTCATGGTTGCACTCCTCCCAATCTTGGAAGGCCTCTTAACTTTCTAAATTGTTTGAGAAATCAATTCTCTAGTTGATCATGTTACGATTTCATATGCTAGACTAGATATCATTAGTGTTCATTTAAAATTCATAGCAGTAGCATGTCCAGAATCACTGATAGAAACACAATCACAAGATAGACACAATATTTATCCTGGGAAACCCTCAAGGGGAAGAAAACCCAGTAAAACTTCCTCTGTACAAGATTTATAATATATAACCCCAAAAACAGGTATTCTCCTCCTTTTTCTTCTGTCTCTCTCTCTCTCTCCTATGTGTTACACAAGTGAGTGTATGTGTTTTCAAATGAGAAGCATAACACTTATATTTATACACATTGAGCCAACTGACTTTTTCCCTAAACAAGTCAGCCCCACTAAACTGTCTGATATGACTTCACCTAGGAAGACTCAAAATAGTATTTTATACCATTTATTAGGGTACTAATGACCCTACTTACAATGGAGGCTTTACCTCATGACTGTATGATGACCAATTACAATAGTGACACCCCGATAGAGGAATAATAACATCTCCCTTGGGTTACATCAGTAAAATACATTTAGAATATCCTTTGAAGTTACAATATTCAACACTCCTCCTTAACAAGAAGGTTATTCTACTGACAATATCATCATAGACTATAGGATAACAAAGAGACAATGTATTCATCATTATCGAGGTAATACATATATACGTCATAGGAAGTTTTCACAATTAATAACTGGAACAATTAATCTTCAATGTCTTCATCTTCTGCATCACACGATCACTTGATCCTTTTGTGGCAATGCTTCGACCTTCTGATCCTTCATATCAGCAATTCGATCTTCTGATCCTTTGTAGCAGTACTTCTAACTTCTTGATCCTTTACAGCAGCACTTCGATCTTCTTGATCCTTTGTAGCATCACTTCGATCCTTTCGATCCTTTCGATCCTTTGAAGTAGCACTTTGATCCTTTCAATCCTTTGCAGTAACACTTCGATCCTTTTGATAATTTACAGTAGAAATTCAATCATTTACAGCAGCACTTTGATCCTTTCAATTACAACATCAATTCAATCCTTCTTGATCCTTTGCATCTGCACTTTAATCCTTTTTATCCTTTGCAGCAACATTTCGATCCTTTCGATCCTTCGTAGTAAAACTTTGAACCTTCTTGATCCTTTGCAGCTGCACTTCGATCTAACTGCAATACACATGATCTCTTTGTAGGATGATCAATCCCTATCACTTTAGGATATAATTCCAAGGATGATGCAATCCTCCATCAGCCTAGTCTACTATATCAACCAGCTGAATCATCTACAACTCAATGTATATCTCGACTGCACCTATATGCAAGCCCTATCACCTGTGAGGACTCATCGTAGACCATCCATGCCACTGAGGTTAGGACCATTCCTAGCTTAGAGTTATACTACGGTATCTACACTCACGTGTAGGCATACTCTTCCATGCAAGAATATTGTATGTAGAGCATATCTCGACTACATACAAAATGTCGACCCTCATCACGGAACATCCTTACCACTGACGTTAGGACCACTCCCAAGTGAGTGTTATACTACAAATTCTATGAGGACTCATCATAGAGAATCCATACCACTAAGGTTAGGACCACTCTTGAGCGAGTGTTATTCGATGGAATCTACATATGAATTTAGGCATACTCTCCATATAAGAGTATTGTATGCAAATCAGATATCAACCTCATACCAACTCTGACCCTATCGTCCATGAGGAATCATTGTAGAGAATTCATACCACTAAGGTTAGGACCAATCTTAAGCTAGTGTTAATCTACGATATCCACAACTAAATGTGGGTATTCTCCATGCGATAGTAACATCTACAGGGCCATCCTTAGCTAGTAAGGACCACTCTCATACACAGAGTGTTATACCTTCCATCCGCAAGAGAGGATACTATCGTCCACAAGTGAATTTCGGAACTTGTTAGCACATTTAGGCACACTTGGCCTCTTTCATGGTGGAGCATCACTGTCATCCCATCATCGATGTCAGTCTCATCATCGCTCCCCCTTTCCTGGGAGGATCCATATTATCAAAATGCTCCCCCTTTTTCCGAGGAGGGTTCATGTCTTTGACTTGTTCTTCCTTTCTGAGTAGAGTCCATATCTTCAACTTGTTCCTCCTTTTTGAAGAAGGTCCATATCTTCATTATTTGTAGTACCGTCATTATTCCTCCTTGTGAAGAAAGTCTTTTTGTACTACACCAAGCTTGTCACATAAATATTCAAACTTTACTCAAGATAGAGGCTTGTTCAATACATCAACAACTTGCTCATCGGTACTCAAATACTGGATATTTATAGATCCCTTTTGTACCATATCCCTTATATAAAAATATTGGATTTCTATATGCTTCGATTTGTCATGGAACACCAAATTCTCTGTCATCTTTATATAACTCTGGTTGTCACAAAGAATTACTATGGTGTCCAAATCCATGTCAAATAATCCTGACATCAGCTTTCGAATCCATATCGCTTCACAAGTAGTAGAGAAAGCTGCAATGTACTCTACTTTAGCTGTATTGAGAGAAACACTAGACTATTTCTTACTAAAGCATGAGATCATGGCAAATCCCAGACAATAACATCCACCTGAGGTGCTCTTCATGTCTGTGGAACTTCCTGCCCAATATGAATATGTATATCCATATAATTTGTAGTCATGATCTATCACATAGTAAATTCCCAAATCTATTGTACCTTTTATATACCTCATCACATGATTTGCAACTATCAAGTGAAGCCATCTAGGTTTAACTAGATACTAAATCAAGGTGTTCACAACAAAGCATATATCTGGCCTTGTGCTCATCAAATACATTAATGACCCAATAATCTATCTGTACTGAGTCATGTCCACTAACTGTGATGCCTCATCAGACAACAACTTCAATTTGGTGTCCATGGGTGTGGCCATGGATTTACAATCCAACATATCAAATATTTTCAATATTTCTACTGCGTACTGTCCCTGATTCAGAAATATTCCTTATGGGATCTGGCACACTTCCATCCCTAGGAAATAATACATTAATCCAAGATATTTCATCTCAAATTATTGAGCTAACTTCTTCTTACAATCTATGATATGTTTCTCATTTCTTGTCAGAAATAGATCATCCACATACAGTAATAGTATGACTGGTTCATCATCCATAATATTCATATAAAGGTTAGGATCATGTTTACTCTTGGAAATTCCATGCTTGTCAAGAATCTATTTATTCTACCATACCAAGGTCTAGGATCTTGCTTTAGTATATACAAATCCTTTTTCAGCTTGCATACATGAGTCACTATGTTTTCAACTTCAAATACTTGTGGTTGTTCGATGTAAACCTCTTCCTCAATCACACCATTAAGGAAGGTTGTCTTTACATCCATCTGGTGTAAGTGCCACTTCATCTTGGAAGCAAGATCCATGATAGTTCTGATGTAAGTGTACCTTGCTACTAGAGAAAATTTCTCTTCATAATCAATCCCCTCTTTCTGAGAGAATTCTCTAGCCACAAATATTTCCTTGTACTTTTCAATACTTACATCAACAATATGTTTTATCTTGTAGATCCATTTCTAAGATACCACACTTTTGTTTTCCGGTTTGGGTACTATATATCCCAAACATCATTCTTCACTATTGACTAGTATTCTTCTGTCATTGCTTCAACCCATTCTTTCTTCTGTGAAGCTTCCTCATAGCTGGTGGGTTCTTGATCTACAAGGTCACACATGAAAGCTACATAACTGGAATATGGCTTTGATAATTTGTTGGTTCTTGTGGATCCTTCTGGAGCTCCATATCTCTCTGCTTCTTGTATGATTTCTCTTACACATGCAAGTTTTCTCTTTCGAGAGATATTCATAGTAGGGGGTTCTTGAGGTTCTAGCATGTCATGATCTTCAGATGTTAATATTTGAGAGGGTTGAACTTACTTTGAAGTGTATTCTCCACCATTATCTGTTCTCGGTGTCTTGATTCTCTTTTCTGAAAGTTTATCTATCAAGTCTTTGAATTCTTTGAATTTCCCAAACACTTCACTCTTGTTCTTCAAGAAGTATATCCAATTATTTCTTGAATAATCATCAATAAATGTGACATAATATTCATATCCACTTAAGGATATGGAGGGCATAGGACCACATACATCATAATGAATTAATTCTAATGTACCTTTAGTCTTTGTTTAACTTTTCGGAAAGGGATTCTTGATGTTCTTTCCTCTTGCACATCCTTTGTAAGTTCCCGCATGATCAATCTTCATATCTGGTAGCCCTGTTACCACCTTGCTCACATAGGGAAATTATTTGTAGTTGATGTGAGCAAGCCTCATATTCCACAGTTCACTTGAGCTGGCATTCTCATGAACAAGGGTTATCTCTGGATGTCCTTTGAGTTTATACATTCCTCCTCCTTTTTCTCTAATGACCATAGCATATTCAAGTGTCTTTCCTTTGGAACACATAATTACTTGTCCATCTATAAAAGAAACTCTATATCCTTTCTTATCTATATTTGAGATGGAAAGTAAGTTCTTTTTCAAACCTGGTACATACAGTACTTACTTCATCTTCATGGAAGTCCCATATTCAAGCTTGTAGCTTGATTCACCAATACCTTTAATGGGATATTGATAGTCATCTCCCAATGATACCTTCTAGGGAGATTTATTTTTCTTCAAGTCTTGAAAGAGTTTTCTTCTTCCCTGTCATGCACTTTGAGGAACCACTATCAATAAGCCATGTGTCTTCTCCAGGTGATATAGACCCAGAGAGTGCAGAGAATAGTACATATTCATCTACATCTTATTATTTTGTTAATCTCTTTCGAGGTATTTCTTCTTCATCCTCATCTTCAGCTAGATGAGCATGATGTCTCTTGTTGTTCTTCTTCTTCTTTGGTTATGGACACTCTCTGGCTAGGTGTCCTATCTTATGACAATTGTAGCTTGATACTTTGAGTAATCCTTCTTCTTCTTTTGAAATTTCTTCTTGGAGGGTTTATGATTACCTTTCTTGAAGTTTTATTGTTTTCTTTATTTAGTATCGATGGATAGAGCCTGCTCATCTTCTCTAAGTAGAGCTTCTCTATTGGCTACTCTAGCTTCTTCTTGAATGAAATCTTCCCATACTAGGTCAAACTTCATACTTTCTTTTATGGCACATGGATTCTGTATGAATGATTCCCAAGGTCAAGTGAGACCATTGAGAGCAGTCATAAATAGTTCATCCTCATCAAGGGTGTCTCCAATATCACTTAGTTGTTCTCTGAACTGGTAGACCCGTGTGAAATATTCTTGAATTGATTCTCCTTTTCTCATATTGGTTCCCTTCAGTTGAGATCTTAGATTCATATTTCTTTTGATGTTCCTTCCTTCATACATTCTGGAAAGAGCATCATACATCTGGTTTGGTGTCTTATTAGATTACACTTGAGGGATCAAGTGATCTTTAATAGAATAACAATTATCCTCATTTCCTTGACTAGGTCTTGTTCATGCTTCTCCTTAGCTTCAACTTCTGTTGGTTCTGCAATTTCATCCTTGATGTACTTCTCAAGGCCATTCTCTCTAAAAATGAGACCAATCTTGTACTTCCATGCTTGGAATTTTTCTATTCCTTCCAATTTGTCCTCAAGCTTAGTGCTTGGGGCCATCCTATCTAGTAGGTCACAAAAAATTGAAATTTCTCAAAATGAAAAGCTGACCTTACCAATTATATCATATGATGGGTCTTGAGTGACCGTTATTCTACCTTCTTCGTAGCATCCCACATATTCTCCTTTGTATCCTACTCCATATCAACCTCACTCACTTCCTTCAGTATAGACAAGGTTTCGTCCTCAACCTAGAAGGAAATTCTCTCAAACTCTTCATCCAAAACCTATACAATGCAACAATTTTCAACATTAGTGTTTTTTTCCCTAAAAACGTCACACACAATTGTGGTTGGCATAAAATTATACTTATGCATCATCAATAAAGTGGTGGTGGATGATTGTGCGTTCTACATATTTCACAGTATTATGTCACCATGTTTCCTAAAAATCAGGTGGGTGTGGAAGTTTAGGTTAGGGGTTGATATGCCAACTCCCCATGTTGGACAATTCTTTGCTACATGTCCTTTTATCTTGCACAAGATGCACAAAATGCACTAGAATAATTCCCATTTGATCTTGGCATGACCTATTTCTTCGATTATTTCTATTAATGGCATAATTTGTGACTGGAAGTTAGGAATCTTGATCATGGCACTGGTTGGTGGCATAAATATGGTATCCATTGTCATCAGCCTATATATGCATGCATTGATTTAATTTTAATTGCTTCCACTAGGGAATCCCACAGGGTAATCCATTATTGCTACATCAAGGGTACCTTGGTGACAATAATATTTTGTGAATAAACTATTCCTTATGTTATGTTTCATGTATGGGATATGATATTCGTCTGGTCAATTCATAGAACCATTAATCATACTCCCATGCACTTTCTCCCAATCAATGTGTTATCATCTTTATCTTGACACAACTATGTTTATCCAAGTTTAGCCTTTGCAATTTCACTACAAACCCTACTCTTATTTTTTTCAATGTTTGGGGTATACCCAAATGATATATCTATACATAGTTCATATACCACTTTGGGTCTGTTCCCCTCCAAGTGGTCTATAATTATACTATCTTGTCCTATGGGCTGGTGTCTCCTTTGGCTCTCGAAATTGATCCACACAAGAACCAATGTTATTCGGAATCATTATTTCCCTTCTCTAATAACTTAGGAAGGTGCATTGTCAATCTATTGGATTGGCCATACTATCTATTGGAATACCAATTATAATGAATCCTTGAGGACCCGATTGACTAATTATTCTAGTTCCTCCTATTACAATATGATTTGAAACTACCCTCGAACTTTCATTATTGCTACTAATTGTCCTCCACTTGCTTGTACACTACAACTATATCTATCCCTACAACTAGTGAATGTTGATAAACTAGAAACAAAGTCTAAGTTTAGGGTTACATCCATATTTTCCAAGTGCATCAAGGGAGGTGATTTTTTATTCTAACTTCAATGGAAAGGGTTGTACTATGTCCATTGTTTTTCTACCTTCAACTCTAAATAACCTGAATACATCTTCAAGTGCTTCTCCAACCTATGGTACAATGATCATTGTCTTATTGGTGGTGAGGTCATTAATTTCTCCTAGCACGGCCTTCTACTATGTTGTATCTTATTCCTTTTGTTCAATATCTTCACCTGCTCGAATATTTTCATTTGTTTATCCTTCCATCCCCCTAACCATCGTACTCTTCCATTTCACTCCTTAGACTCTATTCCACCATCAATCCTTGCTACTCCAACCACCAACTAACTTGTTCTCCTCTCTTACACAATTATTTTAACTCCTTCAAGTAGGTTTTAGTGCATCTTCCCCTATTCATTAAGAGGGATTTTAAGGACCCATAATATTTTGAAGTGTAGAAACCTTGGAAAATATTACTAATTATTAAATTTCCAACCATACAATGTTTGGTGATATTTTTGTAAAATAATTAAAGTTTCTAAGGATTTTATATAGTTTCTGGACAATTTTGGTGATATTTAGGGTAAAATATTTGTATCCCGTGGAATTGGGAAAATTAGTTTAGAGAAAAAATGGAAATTGGCAAAAAAAAATTGAAAAAGGTAAAAAATTAGCCCATGGGCTAAATTTCTCCCCTAAATTTTTCCTTGTTATTCATAGATTCCATATTCTTCTAACCTCTTTTATCTTACTTAGCCACCATTTTTCGGTAATTACCACTCCTTTCAATACTCTCCATGGCCTTTCGAATTATGGTACTTTTATGACCCTACCTACTAACATCAACCAATTCCATTCCAAGTCACCCCCATGCATACGATTTTATACAACCATATACCCAAATCACCAACTCATATACTAATCTCTTGTGTGCCCCTTACTTCAATTTCTCTTTATCTTTCAAGTAAGATTGGTTTAGTTCAACTATAAACTCAACAATGTACATTTCTATTATTTTCCGTACCCATAAATCAACCTCTCTTGTGACCTCATGATTGAACCTCTGCAATGCAACCAAGTTTTGCATTCTCCATTGAATATGTTCTCTCCCTCCTTATAGGATGGTAAAGTTACTCCCCTAGTCTCTTCAACCACTCTAATAGTATTGTCGAAAAATATACCTAGAAAAAATTGTAACTATCATGGTCATTGTGCTTCCACTATGATCATTTTTTTTAACATGTTGTCCCTCAAAGTGTGTAATCTACCTTAACCACCAATATTCTCTATAACTCTAGTTTAACTCACTACTTGTGTTACTAGTAAACAATATGCATAGTTGGGGGTCTTAGTAATGAAACCATTTGTTGGATCAATTTTAAATGAAGTTCTTCCTAGGTGTCCAACAGAGGGGTATGTTGTAGTCTAAGAGGTAGCAGATTCAAACCCAAAGGAGTGGAAGGTATCACCCAAATCATTATTCAAAGAGTAGTAATAATATGAGGCTAACACAACATGACTTCTATGACTACCAATGGTGCAATTTACCATATAAATTCTCATAAGTTATTTTTGGTTGCTAAAACCATCAAGTATTAGCACAGGGAAAATGAAAATAATAAATTCCACTCTACACATTCTTTAATAGTAACAAGATAAATTAGGAATATTCGATCTCACTCTCGACTGATGTTATTAAAATATAATAGGCAGCAACATCTCCCTACATAAAGAGTGAAATCATTATTTTAAAAGGGGGCCTCCTTTGATTAATATTTAGGATGATCCAGTACATCATAGAATAGCTACAAATCCTAATAATTATACTATATTTATCAATAACAAAACTGGTGACAATCATCATCCAACAACAACCATAAAGTATTAAACCTTTACATTATATAATACTTCACTCAGAGGTGGGAAGGTACATGCAAAAGTCAGCTAAATATGTTGTATTTTCCCTTATCAAAGCTCGATTGACTCATAGTCCTCTCCTACTTTATTGAGGGGGTATTCTTCTTTTCCCACATCTTCCTTGACTGCTTGGGATCCCAAGAATTGTCCATGTCCTCATAAATCTGTTATGCATATGCTCTTCACTGCTTCCAATGGTCTTTGTGCTACATGACACAGATTAAATTTTATTTGTTGGTGTTCTTGCACTAATATGTCTTTCCTATCATCTTGGACAAAAATTCAAAACAAGGGTCCCAATATGCATAAATACAATACAACTACCTAAGTATCAAATTGTTGACCCAAGAAGTGCCAATAATAATGAATTGGGTAAATAGAGTGGTCATACACCTCCCGAGTAAAATGAGATAGACCCAGCTAATATTATTAACTAAATTGACACTGAGGTTCATGCACATTCTAAGGATAGTAGCAAGGCACTACCAAAACTAAAGGAGACACACTCAACCTCAATTATTCTTAATGAGGTGGTTAATATAGACACGCATGAGCATAGACAAACAACAAATAATCCTTGCACTAGAAAAAGGCAATAGAGAGTATTGGTATGCATGTGAGGATGACCAATGGTAGATTTGTTAATTCAAGAATGGCTTCATGGTTTGAAATATTATTGGATGAGTTACCTTCGTCTAATGATGAAGATCCTCTGTAGTATTTTATAGTTTTTATTTTGAATGGAATAAGAAAATACTGAAGAACAAACTCACAAGTAGAAGAAGATGGAATGATATCAAGTCATAATAAATACCACTAAATTTGTAATAGTCGATGTATAAAACATGCCCCTAATTTCCATGTCCGCTCTAGAATTGTAGTAGAACATGCCACAAGGTCAAAAAAATTCCATATAGTAGATGAAATGAAGCAAAAGAATGAAATTATTACAAATATTTAAAACCAAATTGCACACTACAAAGCATCCAAGCATCACCACAATGAATTTCCTTTATATGCTTGTGAGCTTGAAGAGGAAAGCATTCCATTGATTACCAATTGCTAGTAATATATTCACACAATGAGACAATTTGTTGTTTACATTGTTATGGTCTATGAATAGTGAGAATGCTAAATCACTAACATGGCAATGAATTCACAAAACGTAAATGGCATAGTTTGTTGGTAGGACAAGTCCAAAACCATCCCTACAACCTTATTCCCTTCCAATTTAGTGAAGTTAACTAGATTTCCACTAGAATTCACCATGTCTAAGGTGCCCTCAAGGATGAAAATTAGGAGATTAAAAAGTTACAAGGAGAAAATGAATAACATCTCATCGATATTAATGAGGTATTCAATATGCACATGATACCACCTTTCTAAAGTGGTGATAAGTTCATCCCCTCACCTAATCTCATCAATGTTGTAGAGAGGTCATTGAAGAATTACAAACAAAAGTTGTTGAAGATATCCAACATCAATAGAGAAGTCATCCATGACTACATTAAAGGCCTCATGACTACAAAAGTAATTTTATTCAACTATGGTCTAGGGATAGGTCACATTTAGGATATTCTTAGGCATAATTTTGATATTTTAAAATAAGTCAACACTAATACAAATTTTTAGAAAGCCTTTGAATTACAATTGGTTTATGAAATAATGGAGGAGAATGTGAAGAAACAAGAGGGAAGTTAAAATCATTATTAGTAACTCCATATTTTTCTTTCATATAAATACATGGAATGACATTACAAAAAAGACTTATTTTGGATAAAGGAACTTGGAAGGGGCATGCGATATTTTGATTACAATGTTCCTAATTTTGGTGAGCATAATACAAGCCTTGTAAATTATGGTGAATGTTGTGTTCTTTCATTTGGTGTTATGGTTTATTTGTGAGTATATAGAATTGTAAATGATTTCATTAGTTTTTTTGTTCTTTGGTTATGTTTTCCTTAATTAGTAAATAGATGTGTTAATATTAAATTTTAATCACATTATGTTTAGATAAATACAATGATTTTGAATTTGTCAAAGTATTGCAATGAATTTTAGTTCTTTATGGATTTGTGACATTTCATTACTCTAAGCTTAATATTATTTCAAATATAAACTTTAAATTCTTCTTATTTTCATTTGCATATCCTAGTTACATTAATGTAATTTTTTTTAATTAGAACCCAAAAAGGAATCCATTAACCTACACCATGAGCCAGTCAATTCACCATTAAGCAAATGGAACTCTAATTTCATAGTTTGAACTTGGTGAGTTCTCTTAAAGTTGAAAAGGGGTATTCCCTCATGTTAACAAGTTGTCAAGCTAAGTGAGATACACCAACCATCAATTCTAATTATGAGCCTCTTTGGTGTAAATTTAATGGTAGAGAAACTTTAGCATAAAATTCCAAACACTTTTGCTCTTGAGAAGAAACATAAGGTATTATAAACTTATGTCAAACTCCTCCAAGAGTTACATTGCATAGATTTTTCCAGTTACAAGGATATTTACTAGCAACAATATCCTTAAATACTTGCTTCTAATGACTTTGTTTCGTGGCTCATAACACAAACAACTATGTATCCCTTTGAAGTAAGATTGTATAAAGAAAGGGTGAGATATTTTCTATATATTCTTGTTCAGGCCACAATATTGATCTTGATCATATTTCTTACAACTAGATATATATGTGTTCATGTGATTAATTGGTTTTATCACATTAACTAGACTATTTCAATACTTGTTTCTTCTTTGTTGTTATGTTCTAGAACATGGATCTTATGTACATTGGTTGATTTATGTTAGGTAATAATAAGTAAAGGTAGTTATATGACTATATGTGCACCATATCCAACTACGATTTATTCTATAAGTAGGTGTGTTATCTCTTATGTGTTCTTATATCTACCACCATAGAATATGTAATAGAATCAACAATGAGCATGAATCTTGATCCATGGTATATGCCATACAAATTTTTCAAGTTATTTTTCTTGATTATAAGTTCCACTTCTATTACGAGGCAGTGTAAGTTGATGGATTATGTTAGTTTAAGAATATGAGTTCACAAATTTTATCAAACTTTGGAAAGGTCATGTTGTAGAATATTATATCCTATAACATATCACCTCAAGAGAGAAATATGTTATGAATTTCCATATTCACAACTCTTTAGAATATGCGCACATAATGGTTTATTATTCCTCCAATATGTTTACAAGTTCCTCACTAAGGGAACCCTCCTAGTCTAATACACAACAAAATATCATTAAAACATAAAGCAAGACAATATCCTCTTTGAAATCATTGTAGGTGTAATATACAAGAATGGATAAGATGAGCTCTTAAGATGAATTATTTATCCTGGGAATTTTTTAAATATCTGCAAGAAGTACATTGGTGTAGATACCAAACTGGATCCAAAAGAACTACATGATGCAGATTCCTAGTTAAATTCAAGTGCCCTAAGATGTTTTACAACACACACACGTATATATAAAATAGTGATCTATGTGAACATAGAAATATCTCGCGATGAAGACATTTTATATATCTCGCTATACACCAATCCCTCATGTGCCCCATTTTCATGTCATTCAACTCACTATCTAGGACTTATCCATGCCACATCTAGATACAAACACTTCATATTGATTACCACTACTAAATTTATTAAGTGGCATAAATCCATTGCCACATCCAAGAGTGACACCCAAACTATAATTTAATTATTCTACACTAATGTTATCATGATATCCAAATGCTCCCTTACATTGGTCAACACCAATAGATATCACTAAATTAACATGGTCATTCTCCACCTCACATAGATCTTTAGGATCACACATCATTGCAACACTCATTATTTGTACACTAACAACATGGCATAAATCAAGAGTTAAAACAGTTAGCATGCCTAAAAATAATCATGTGAATTAGATAAAAAGAATTGGGATTAACATCGACTTATGAAACTTTGGGCCTATTACAACATGCACAAGAATTCTATAAGGCACAAACCATTCAATCTTGGCTATGGATGAAAAGTAGTCATTCCAATGGAATTACTTCTTCCATCTCTACACATTGTGCTCATTAATTTCTAAGGTGATATAGAGTCAATTAAAGTAGATACTTGATTAAAACCCACCTAATTCAACTATAACATTAAATGAACCATGCCTCAACATGGTTCGAGAACTATAGGTTTAAACCAAGTACATCCAATAAATTCATGAAAAACATCTCAAGCAACTAACCTTGAAAGGAGAACTAGTTTTCTCTTTGATTTGAAACAAAAAGATATTCTTTGTAAGATCAATTATTTATGGGACCTTGTGTTTTAGACATATTACATGAAAACAATTCAATACAAATGCAAACATTAGATGTTTATGAAACACATGTGTAGGTGGATGCCTCTCTCCTTCAATAGTATTTATAGTAATAACAAGATAAACCATAGATAATGCATATAACGAGTCCATACAAATTGATTGCTCCAATAGATTATGAATATGTTCAAACACCCCACGTATTCTAGAGATGCAACTAGTAGTGCACCAACACTACACCTAAATCATCCTCATGGCCTCTACACAAACAAGCCAACACTTGTGGACAATGTTAGAAACCAAAAACAAAATCAAGCACATCTCTTAAACTTACTTCTCTCCCTAAAACATCACACTTGCACTAACCCTATTAACTTGATCAAACTCACATCCCAATGAAGAAAAAGAAAAATCCTAGTGCTCCCCACAATAGTCTACCTCCCTACATGTTTGGGTGATACCAACTACATATTCTCCACCTACCCCACTACTTCATTGTCTTAGTGGGAACTTATCAACACAATTGACAATGGAAAACCACCTTCACCTAGCCTAGTTATCAAGGATCTCAACAACTCCACTCCTTTTCATAAAAACCCCATTGATACCTTATCATAAACTACACACGTTCCACTACTTTGAACTTTCTAAATTGATCCTTCATAGTGTCACTCTTTGACAACATAATCTTTTTAGGAGGCTAAACATGACCTTTTTCTCTTTAAGATTTGTTACACTAATGCCTCTAACACTTCCATAGAATCAAATCATCTCATTATTTCCCGTCAATTTTCATCACATACTTTATGCATTGTGATAATCTCATATTTAGTCATTGTTCCTATATCATAAGGGGTATAGATTTTTCAATCTTTTTTTATCAATTATCACCACTATATCAAAAGAGTTGGGATCATTTCCATCTTGTTTTCAAACTTTTCAAATTCAACTTGTAATCTTTTTATCTTATCCTCCATTGTTATGAACTCTTGATTTTGTTGTTCCATTCCTTGATTAATACTACATTAAAATTCGAAGTAGTTTTAAATTTTAAATCATTCACAATGGACTATGTATGCAAACTACTTTAAAAAATTCATTTATCCCATGGGAAGAACCTAGTGTTTGAGTTAAGCCCCATAAATTTGGACACTTAGTCATCAAGATGACTTCACTTAATTTTAAGGTACTCAATGAGACAACTTCTTCATGTTTCACACTCAATGACTAAATCGATACACTATATCAAATAGCCCATCATATAAAATCATTAATACAATCTTACTTTGCAATCACATAAGAAGAACAAAAAAACAAGGATACCAACCCATCCCTTTCTCTTACAATTGATTATGACTTCATTAAAAGAGTG
Organism: Pseudotsuga menziesii; assembly: GCA_001517045.1. Lineage (NCBI taxonomy): Eukaryota > Viridiplantae > Streptophyta > Pinopsida > Pinales > Pinaceae > Pseudotsuga > Pseudotsuga menziesii. Next base: position 516,341 of record LPNX010924252.1, on the reverse strand, counting down.
TCAACTTCAATAAGTTTGAATATAATTTAATTAAATAAACAAAGCCCACATGACTACCATAAACACGTTTTTTCAGTGGAGGGAGGGTAGAATGGGAAGATCGTTCAAAATAAGAGTACTAAACCTCCTTTTCTCTTTCAAGTAACTATGAGTAGACTAAAGGAGCATGGAATTCAAAATAATATAGAATATAGTCTAATTAACTCACTTTTATAAATCCACTTTTCCAAGGAAAATATAACTCAACAAATGTCGTGAGAAGGTTTAAATTTGTGATCTTTCACTTTTCACATCAATATGATATCCACCAAATTGTATGATTTTCATTGATAATCAATGATCGAAAAATTTTCAAAAAGGTTGGATCAATTGGTAAAGAGTGAGGAGTTTTTCATTGGTGGGAAAGATTCAATTTCTGTGAAGGATTTTCTTGGACCCATGGAGTCACCTTGAGGTATCGGTCAAACATGTTGCACCCAGATATATTGTATTAAATGATCTCATGATCCATGCACACATAAGTGGATCAAATCCCACCCCCAAGTCCCCCAAATTTAAAATCCCCAAAGGTTAGCTTAATTGGTCATGAACTAGAAGTGAGATATCTCCCCCCAAACTTGGGGAGGTCATGAGATTCGACTCTATTGATTCCATCAAGGTTAGGCTTTGTAATCAGGGCTTGTGGTTTTCCTAGCTTACCATCCATGAACCATGGGGAAGTACTTGGAGAGTTTTCTGCGAGGTTATTCCTTGCGAAGAAAAACAAATGGTAGAAAAATAATTTGGTCCCTTGATTTCTCATACATAAAAATTGTGTATGTCCATTCTTTTTTTTTTCTCTAGAGACTACTAAGGAATAGAGGGAAGACTAAAAACACTAGTAAAAAGAAATTAAATAGAATGCAACCTTCAAAAATCAGAAGATACCATTCGTTACCTATGACCATTGCATTTTTCTTGTCGCATAATGAATACTTAATGTTAGGTCTATCAATGGTCACAATGGTCACAATGAAATTTTCTCAATATGCACCAATTTCCCATCACAAGCTACTCTCACTCGACTTTTTAAAACAGTATTGTAGGTCTCACCATGGACTAAACGTTCACGTGCCTTTACTCAATCATAGAAATAATATCAAAATCATCATCTTCATGGAAATAGAAAACAATGTTATAATGAGGTAGGTACCATGTTTTTCACAATATGTGTTTCACACTATTAATCAACACTCTCAATGCCATTGAGATCATATTGTCACCCAAGACATGAAATAATTAAACCACTTAAAAAATTAATCATTGTCTACTACAATCACACTTAGGTAAATATGTTTATAAAACTTCCATTAAGATCAATTCTAATCATACTACCACAACACTATCATCCAACTTCCCTAGCATGCCATTATATAAAGAAAAAATGCCATACTCAACTTTGTCAGTGTTTTGACTTTTTGCATGATGTCATTGCTCTATATTGTTTAGAGGATATAAATATTGACCTTCATGAAATTTATTACCAACCATATGTTTGTGATTTCAGAGAAGCAATAACCGAAGGAAATTTATGTCTCAATAACATTCTTTAAAACAATTCTTGAATACTTTAATGATCCATGTACCCTATCACAGAACTACATAAGTGTTTTGATTACCTCAAATCAAGCCTAATTGCTTCAAATATTATGATCATAGGAAATCTAGCTCACCCTTTCCAAGATCATTCTCATATTAAGAATTAATGGTGCCCACAATGCTATAAGTGTTGAAACTTCAATGCAAAAAATAAGCATTCTTTTAAAAAGCAATGCGTTCATGTGCAATTTTATAACAAGATTTCTCTAGGTGAACAAAGGTGTGTTCTCTTCCTTAATACAACAATATGAGAACAATACTATACATGAAATATTTGAATGTGCTTTTTCAATTCCTTTCATGGAAAAATCATTGCAACTTTCAATGCTAATTTATATCACATTCAAGCAAAATCATTCGTTTGTCCACTAGTCACACACTAAGTGTCAATAATATTACATGTTTTTTTAATATTTAGTTTATATGCAACATTACAATATTTATGCAATATCATGATGTTTGTGTAGATGATTTAACAATGCTAGAAGAGTAGATGAGTTACATAAAACTTGCTAACAACATTTTTGTTTATCACTCAACAAGTAATTTTTATTGCATTCACCAACATAGTATCAAAACTGTAGAATCATGGACTGCGCATAAAATACCATTGTTAAATGCTTGAATACTCTCAAATTTAACAACTATGCACTACCACAACAATTGTGCTCTTGTCACAAATAAATCATCATGCTTTGATCCATAAAGAAACCAACACATTAGAGGAAATTTCAACTCAAAATGGGCCTTTTAACTCTAATTCAAATTCCATGTCATCATGTGTTAGCCAATGAAATTGCTTTAAATTTGAAATGCCATATAGGTCTTAAACACTTTTTTAATTAAAATTTGGAGATAGGTATCATAAAAAAACTATTTTTTTGTTTGTATTTTTTACGTATCTTTCTGTGTTTTTACTCAAATTTCGATCGGGAGAGCTCGTTGATTCTGCATCCAACGAGTACCCATTCGGCATACTTTTGATGGACCCCGCTACCCCAAAAAAAAGAAATACCTGAAAAAACGTGAGGATAATGACAACGAGTACCCACTCGGCATACTTTTGATGGACCCCGCTACCCCAAAAACAAGAAATACCCAAAAAAACGTGATGATGATGATGACATCATCATCACATTTTTTTGGGTATTTCTTGTTTTTGGGGTAGCGGGGTCCATCAAAAGTATCATCATAACGTTTTTTTGGGTATTTCTTGTTTTTGGGGTAACGGGGTCCATCAAAAGTATGCCGAGTGGGTACTCGTAGGATGTAGAATTTAATTCTGCATCCAACAAACTCTTCCGATCGAAATTGGAGTAAAAACACGGAGAAATATATCGAAAATATAAACAAAAAAGTAGTTTTTTTCTTTTCTTCCTCCAAAATTAATAAATATTATTTTATTATTTTTTTTATGAGGCCCATTTTAAGTTGAAATTTCCTCTAATAAATTTAAGAGCAAACAAAAATATTTAATAGTAAGCTAGAGAACTCTACTCATTTACATTCACAAATATTATTTGAGTTTACAATCAAATTATTGAAATAATCAACCACATACAAAATTTATCTTTAATAAAAACATTATTTCTCCAAACACATAAAGATGAATAGTCATTTTACTTGACTTAGTCAAAATTTTCCAAAACTCACATGGCTTTGTAACTTTTGATCAAAAAAATTCATTCAACAAAATAATTGATTTCGACAAATATGCACAAATACATGCTAGCACATTGTTGACTCTAAACAAAATGTTAAAAAAAAGTTTAAAACCATAGCACATATTATAAAAATATTTAATTAAAAAAATGTAATTAAACGACTCATAAATTACAACCATTTAATAAACAAACATATTGGAACTCACAAATAAGTCACTCACATACATTTATTTATAATACATAAATTCAATAGATACATAGTATTTATGTACGATATATTATCTTCATAAAATCTTACATTGTCTCACTTTCACACATGGGTGAACAGATTTTATTCCCAATTATATGGTGCTAACAAGTATTATCAACTTTTTAAGATACTATTCACTCAAATGTCTTAACATATTAAACCTTGCAACATTAAATTATATAGCATGGTGCAAATAAACATTACTACCAATACATATGTGTGTATTTCTCTTCAACTATATTTTGTTATCATTTTACTATAAAAATTTATAGTAGTTGTTGAATACATAATCAACGTTATACTACTATAAGCATTCATATAAGAAAAACTACCAATTACACTACTATAAGCATTCATATAAATAGAAAGTAATTATAGATATAACAATTAAGCAAACGAATACAAGTTAAGTATGTATATGAGGTAAAAAATATTCTAAACAAACTAGAAAACACTCTCTTTTTTTAAATCTTATAAAGAAAAATTTCATAGTTGTAATTGACTTGGTGTGATTTAAGTATTTTTAAGGTGTTGGCTTGATACAAAGACTCTCAAATCTCCTTGTGCATGGAGGAACTATGAATGGAACTTTAATCATGGCAGAACCATTCTCATAACAATATAGCAAAATAAAATAAAATTTAAAAGTTCTAATTGATTCAATATTAAAGTTTCATGTGTAATTGGTCCATGCCACAAGGGGAACTTAATCGAGGTGAAACCGTTCTCATCATAATCAAACAAAACCAAATTTCATAGTTTTGATTGATCCCATGATTTCATAGTTTTGATTGATCCCATGTGTTTTAAGGTAGCGATAAATTATGAATGAAACTTTAAGCAAGGTGAAACTACTACCAAAACCATGATTTAATTAATCGTTAAAAAAATGTATGTTTTGAATAAACTTGATCCTACACTTTAACTACGCAACAAATAGTCTCATTATTACTTAATTTCCAAATATATAATTATTTCTTTAAAACATTTATAAGATACAAAAAGAGTAGGCCATTAAAATTGTCAAATGATTTTATCGGTATAGTAGCTTTCCACCTATCAATTGACTCAATATTTTATATACATACTCATTTAACATCTAACTCAACATTTTATTGCACCGAGAGGCGCTCCACAGCCCAGTACGGGGGAGATCTTGTAACGTAACATTCCCCATGCATGTAACGTTCCTCATGTAAATGTCGACTATAAATATTATGGAAGAGATGTTGTAACGTTATGTAACGTTCCTCATGTAAATGTCGGCTATAAATATTATGAGGGAGATGTTGTAACGTTATGTAACGTTCCTCATGTCAATGTCAGCTATAAATATTTGCTTCTATTTACTTATGATTTCCGATCATGAGGGAAATTTTGTAACGTTATTTACCGTTCGTCATGTAAATGTCGGCAATAAATATTTACTTCTATTTACTTATGCTTTCTGATTATGAGGTAGATGTTGTAACGTTATGTAACGTTCCTCATGTAAATGTCAGCTATACTATATTTACTTCTATTTACTTCTGACTTTCGATTATGAGGGAGATGTAACGTTCCTCATGTAAATGTCGACTATAAATATTTACTTCTATTTATGTAAATGTTGGCTATAAATATTTACTTCTATTTACTTATGATGTAGATTTTGTCAGCCATTAATAATAATTAATATGCAAATAATCACTCGAACATGCAAGTAATGAAATAAAATAATATCTAAATAATCAATTTACATATGCAAATACCTTAAAATATTATTTATAAAACATGCTAATTAATAATCATTCAAAATAATTCACTTAAAGTATGCATTTGATAAATATGAATCTCAGTTTGAAAATAGCATGCCCTAACCCTAGCTGATTAGTGGCAAATTGGGAGACACTGATGGGCCAATTCTGCAGCATGAAGGGAATGAGGGAGGCTGATGCATCACAGCCATGGGGAGAGGATAGCAGCAAAGATATACCGTGTGCAAAGTCACGAATGTCCAGCTGAGGACAACCCTGCACGGAGGGAGGAACTCTAGTCGGGCGTAAGGGTTGTGAAAAGTTGTTTTTTCTTTCATGAAACAAAAAATGTAGCAATCTTCCAAATGTAGAGAAATAGAAGAGACGAGTTAAATCCACACGTCAAAAAATACATTGTGCCATCTACCGCCCAAATTAAATCCTCCGTGAAGGAGGAACTAGTGAAGTAACTGCAAATTGAAAACATGCTCAAAACCCTCATTGAAATTTATATTGTTGACCCACCGTTTTTGTTTTACACTGCAGTGCCCATGAAGAGGAAAATTCATCAGTAAACCATCTCTCTGTAAACCATACCTTATCCCATGGGCCTAACTATCTTTCCACTACGACCAGGTATGAAGACCTAGAATCCACCAGTGCGACGGTGTCATAGGGGGGTTCCTTCCTTCTTCTACCAACAACTAGTAAGTATAGAATTTCCCTTAACTATAGAATTTCGCTTCATGTAATTAAGAAGTCTAAAACCCTACACATTTTAAAGATAACTTGGGATTTGATTATGTACGTATTATTTTGGATTCCAAATTGATGGGAATCTCCATTGAGGAGAACGATGTATGGCTGAGTTTATTTTAATTTAAACTATGCAAAAAAAATCTGGGTGAACGACCCATAGTTGCAAGATAAACTGAGTTTTTTATTTTTATTTTAATTATTACGTCCAATAAAGTTGAGCATCTCCCATGAGGAGAGCGACCCATATCCCAATTGCAACAACTGACCACGTTTTAAATTAAAATGTTACAAACTAATACATGGGCGTCTTCTTGGGAGATGAGTCCAAATTACCAAAAGATAAATCTGAATTGAATTAATTAAACGTTGTAAGCCCTATGACCAGAGCATGAGACTGGGTTTAAAACTAAATGTTTTCTGGGATTAAGATTTAAACCTCTGCGTTCTACAAGTTAGAAGTTAGCAGGGACTCCCCATTCCCATGCTAACAATAAAACATATGGCTGAGTTTTTTTGTTTTTTTAAATTAAACTCTGCACATTTTGATTGGGCTTCTCCATTGGGAGAACGATCCCATGAAAAGATTTAATTGTTTTTTATTTTATTTATTTGCACCGGACGAGTACTTCCAAGCTAAAACATGAATGAGTTTTCCTTGCATGCTATATGGCTGGGTGACTCCTTTTCAAGAGAATGATCCCATGCTAAAACCTAGAAAGTTCAAATTCTGCGCCAGATATAATATTTATTAATATATATTTCAATATATATATATATATATTAAATTTATATTTTAATTTAAAATATAATTATAAATCATTAGTGAATAGATCATAATGTAAATGACCATTTTTAGTAAAAAATATCATAAAAAATAAACTACAAAAAAAATTATAAAAATTCAAAAAATATATTATTTCCAATTATATAAGATATAAGACATTGCAGCGGTAGGCAAATCCATCTAATTCCTACACAGACATTAAAAAAATTAATTGCACATTTCACTCTTGAAGATGAGTGGTAGGCGAATCCCTCTAATTCCTACACAGACATAGAAAAAAATTATTTACACATTTCACTCTTGAGAATGATTGGTAGGCCAATCCCTCTAATCCCTTAGTGGATTTTGTCCCTCTAATGACAAAAATTAATTGCACATTTAACTCTTGAGAATGATTGGTATGTGAATCCCTCTAAATCCTGAGTGGATTTGATCCCTCTAATGATAGTAGCTTAGTGTCAATGTATTTAACATGTATTATTCCAGTATTAAAACTAAAGATAGTAAGCTTACATGGATTAATTTCCTCCGCACATGTAATATCAATGAAAAAATTGACCCTATGTAATTATCCGCAAAAATATGTTGGCCTTGTACATGGTTTTAAGCCTCCTAAGAAACCATACAAGGCTTCTTAAACAACCCATGGTAAATTGCACTCAAGGAGATTTGTTAAATTTTTTTACCAAATTTCAATTAAAAATAATCTACTAAAAAAATTTATAAAATTTCAAAAAATATATTAAATATCAAACACTAATCAATACCTTCATTTTCCAAGATTGTTTCTCCATAAACATTGTACCATCCATCCGTGAATCATAATGAAACAAAATTAAGATATTCTCAAATTTTGAATTCATTATTATACTTTAAAATTTCTAAAAAGATTACTGTTGTACTTTCAAGTCTCTGTCGCTGGATGACCGAATTTTTAACCATGTTTGGATCAAGTGAAAATGGTGAAGAGCATCTCAATCTCTGTCACCATGCTAAAACTCAGCTATGCACTGAAGAATGCTGCTACATTTCCTCATAAATTAATTTGCTACATGCTGAACAGGGGAGTATTGTTCTAAATGCAAAGATAACGAATCTAACGGCAGCTCCGACCAACTAAAGAACTGACCAACCCTCACAAGCACCATGTGAGAGTTGGAGTTGAGTTTGATTAGCTGCTGCTCACACGAGATAGTCATTGATATGAATATCATACTCAAGAATCGGCTTTTGCATGAAGAGACAAGCAAAAACGATGTTATACATATCCAAATGCAAATTACGATTTTTTTAATTCAAACAAGAAGTGTAATTATATTGTAATTGTTGTACTTCAAAGCTAGAAAGCATATTAAAATTTCCTTAGTTTCAAAAATTGTAGCCGTCAACGAAATCCCAAGTTCAAAATTTATAAATGTGTTTTACTAGCATAGATCTATCTTAAAACAAAATCTACCAATTGTCGAAATAAATCAAATTTTTAACTGTAAATCTTTATTAGTGGAAATGTTTAAAAAATGTACAGTAATGTAGAATGTTCGTCTTCTAGGCAAAACAAAAGAAGAGTGATTGTTTGGGGTGAAATGGAAAACTCTAGACTGACTGTAAATCTAAACCATATTTTCATTTATTTAATCCTTACAAAATTATTGTCTCTATTTTCCAGCTTAACAATTTATTCAATCCTTAATACTTATTACTTACATTGAGATAATCCTCATAATTCTATCAATGTTTTTCACTTAACATGTTCCTTACAATGTTGATCAAAGTCCAATTTTCTGTCACCGCTCACGACTGAAACCAACCTAGATCCAAATCTTAGGCTCTATCAAGCGCGCCGAGAGGGATCAAATCTCCCAAGGTGCAAACCTCTTCTCAGATATTGCACTCAAAGAAGTTTGCACCTCAGAAAATTTGATCCCTCTCGACGCTTGATAGAGCCTAGGATTTGGATCTAGGCTAGTATAAATACTCATCTAACATTTAACTCAACTTTACCTAAAACAAAACAACTTTGCCTAACACAAATCTTTACTTTACTATTTTCTACCCTATACTGCATCTTGGATATTATTATTTTCACATTATACATATAATTTGTTATTTACTATTTTCTACCCTGTATTATATCTTGGTAGTTATTATTCTCACATGATGAATATAATTAGTTATCAAGCATGATGAATACAATGAACTTTTGCATTTGTTGCATTTGTTTTAAATAAAAAAGAAGTGCAAATTAAAAATTACACATCTTACAAATTACATTTTTTTAAGAATTAATCAAATAATAAATAAAATCATTAGCTCCATTATATTTAAGTCAAGTCTTTATTATTCTTTTAGCATTGCATTACCTATAATTAATAAAAAATTTATTAAAATTCCCCAATTTGAAAAACAATGGATAGTGTTTTATTAAGGCACAATTAAACTTGAAAATAACCAAAAACATTTTAGGTTACAATAGAGTTATTTTACAATTTGTTTTCATGTTAATTGTTATTAAAAAAATTAAGGATAGTTAATTTATAAGCATTGTTGTCAAAGTATAGTGTGTTAACTTAATTGATCTAAACAAACTTTTTCAAAGTAAAGTTTGTGTGAAATTTCATTGGGTTACCTAAAATGTTACATTTTAGGTTGAAATTGAGCTACCTAGAAAAATAAATTATGTAAGAATCCACTTTTTATTTCATGTTGGTTCTTGCCATTGAAAAAAAAATCAAAGATTGTGATTTCATAAGTAATAGTATCGTAGATACTTTGAATTTAGCCCCAATCATTTCAAACATAGTGTTTTAAGGCACAAATTGCCACAAGGTCTCTAATTCTAGTCTAGTCCCGCCATGTTACCAACTACTATTGTGGCTAATGGTTCAACAACTTTCTATCGTAATATTCTTATGAAAAAAATGGGATCATATAAACATTCCAAAAAAATGTATGTTATCATTAGTTTAGTAATAAAGTCTTTTCTATAGCTTTGAATTTCAAAAAGAAAATACTCTATTAGAAGATATAAATTACAAATTTCTAATTTCTAAAA
>LPNX010924252.1:479209-506428 GCA_001517045.1 Pseudotsuga menziesii | reverse complement strand
GCAGAAGGCCTAACCCCAGAGGACTCAAGGCTCGAACCCGTGACCTCCCCCCAAACCGAGAGAGTGTGCGCACGTCTTACCAATTGAGCTAACCCTTGGGGCTGAATAATAGTTATTATGTGAAAGGGTTTAGTAAAGTGATATTTTCTATTCTACATAGAATAAATTAGCTATTGATGAAATCCATCAATTTTGATTTAAAATTAAACCCACAAATCAATATTACATGATGCAAACAATACATGTGAGAAATTTTAAATAGTTTTTTCCTTAAGTTAACATAGCCATAGTACTAATTGCAGCACTTTAAAGGATTGCATATATTTCATCTATAGTAAACGGATTTAAAATATTTAACAAATTTAAAACTAAGTAGTCTAAAAAAAATTCAATTTTCTCGCATGATTTTGATAAAATCTAGTTGGAATTTTTAAAAATCCAAGTTATAATTGTCAAGTTTTAGAATTTTGGGTTCTCTAAGGGTTTATGAGGATGTTGAATCCATTTCTACCATCAAAATTAAGATTAAAACATAGTTACATTCAGATTTTGCAAAATAAAAAATACAGGATTCTGAGAAAAAACATGGTTCATCTTGTCCCAATCGTCGAATTTTTAGACATTTCCATTTATAACTGTATTATCTAGTAAATGTTAAAAGGTTGCATATCAAACATGATATCTTCAAGTTATAAGATTTCAAGGTTGCATATCAAACATGATATCTTCAAATTATAAGGTTTCATATTCAACATATTAGCTTTAAAAAAGTCTTAAAATTTTCAAATTCACATTATATATAATGTTGTATTGCTAAATAAGCATATATGCATTACCAGGAAGTTCAATAAAAGGCTATGGCCTCGCCATATTAAAAAAAAATGCATGGTTTTATGTCAATGTTAGATAATATTAAATAAGGTTTTATGAAGGATAAATTTTTTTAATATCATTTAATAATGACAATGACAATAAGTTTATTTAGATAAGTTGGTGACATTTGATAATATATATTTTTTTCAATTTTTCTAAGTCTTGCACATGGCTTTCATTGTCGTCATAAGCATTGAAGTACACCAAACACAAATGAGAGCAAAAACACGTCCTAAGTGGCACTGGAATGCTCCACCTTCACCAATTTGACAAGCCACCGTTGGTAAAAGAAACTCCATTTTCTTGCATAAATGTTGAATAATTATGGTTATCGACAAAGGAAAAAAACATTAGTCTTTAAAGTATCAAATTTATTTCAATTCACAATTTCTATTATCGACAAAGGAAAAAAAACATTGGTCTTTAAAGTATCAAATTTATTTCAATTCACAATTTCTATGCCAACAAAAGAATCACCATTGTGAAGGCAAAGAGCACAGTCACCTATTACCTGCCATAATAAGGAAAATTGTTACTATAAAAGAAAATTAGTGATGTTCTAAATAAAATAAAATGTAAGGGACACTCTTAGAAACCTAAGAATTAAATAGAAGCATTGAGAGGTATATAGAAAAAAACACATCGAAGAGTAAGAAAACAAAATATGGCCAATATTAATCTATAAACATTTCCACCCTCCATGACCTTGAGAGAGGTTATCATAATGATCATAGAGGACTTGAGAGATGGACTAATCTATCAATTAGAATCTAGCTAAGGAGAAGTTCAACCTAGACTTTAATTATCCATGTATGGTTGTGCAAAGTTGTTCATTACTTTAAAAATGTAGAAAACACACAATAGAATAAGCATACGACACAATGCAATGATCCATTGAAACATAGGCTTTCCGTAAAAGGACAAGAACAAGATTGTCCAAGCGAGAACATCTGGTGTCTAAAGACACTAGTTAAACACTTCAACATTGAACCCATATATGTAGCAATTACAAGCATCATGTCTGTTATCATTTCACAAAATGTTGGTCACTCATCCATAACCTAGTCTATTTATAGTTGAGGATCTACTAAAATTCCATGAAGTCTAGTTCATTGGGGTAAAGGCAATCATCCATATTGGTCCTAGTTAGTCAAGTTTTCCACAAAATGTAAACTATAAATATCTACCAAAATTCCATGAAGTCTAGTTCATTGGGTCAAAGGCAATCATCCATATTGGTCCTAGTTAGTTAAGTTTTCCACAAAATGTAAACAAATAGCTGATGATTTTCTTCTTTAGGGTGGTCCCTCCGACTTGGTTGGGACCCCTTTAGTGAGTTAGTCAACTAAGTTGACCCTTCAACGGATATACATTGGACTTTGCACCAAACGTTCTAGTTGGCCCATCCACTATGGTTGATTGGTTAGTCAACTAGACCCATAATTTGGATTGACACATCTCCAACAACATCATATTCTAACACCCCCCTTCAAAACCATTGGAGTATCAAAAGGTGCCATTATATCGAGACCGCCCTCCATTGGGATAACACCCTCATAAAAAAGCGAAAGCATTGACTGAACTTTCACAAACCTAGCTTCTATGACCGACTTAGTGACTATGACTATATATATAGTCAAATAATTTGCATTGTTGTAAACAAGAGATATCACAATCTCCTATAGCAATTGTTTGACATAATGTGCAGGATGATCCACATGCTCCATCTTACTTTGTGATAGGATTATTGGCAACCTAGATCACACTTTCAATATCACAATACTTTGTAGTCGATTTTCTTTGAGGAAACCTAATCTATGTCATTAGGTTTTGAATCCATGTAGCATTGGTCCCTACAATCACTGCACCCATGTATTTCGCATCTATGGTTGATAGTGAAACAACTCGTTGCTTCATACAAGATAACATAATCAATGCTAACCCAAGGCAAAATACATAAACAAAGATTGACCTTTGGTTATATATATATCACCATACTAGTCTAAGTCAGTATACCCAATCAATTGTAAAGGTTTGTTGGTGTAATATTTAATGCCCAACTAAGATGTTCCCTTCACATAAAAAACAACCCTCTAAATTGCTTTCAAATGGCTTTCCCTAGAACCATGTAAGAACATGGAAACTGAGCTAATAACAAACAAAATACCAAGCCAATTGTGAGTCAAAAAAATCAAAATCCCAACAAGTTACCTATATAAAGCCGCATCAACTTTTGGAGAATCAGACTCAAACACCACAAGACACCACTAAAATGATGTTTTACAAGCTTTATAGCAGTCCATCTTAAATCTTTTCAAAAATTCAAGTGCAAATTTGGGTTGAGAAATGAAGATACCATCATCCATCTACATAAGGCTCGGATGCCCAAAAAAATGTGACAAACGTAAATTAATCGTTCGAAATGTATTTTAGAACGTAGGTTTTCACAAGCTATCATCTTGGTAGTGATTTTTTCTTGAATACAACTGTGTCGAAGTACCGAAAAGTTCCCAACATTTAGAGTGGACACTCCACTCATCATCAAGGGATAATCATACTTCAATTTCTGCTTCATATCAAAGATAAAATCCTCGTAGTTGCCAATAATAATCAAATAATCCACAGAAAGGACAACCATTAAAATGTCATTATTCCCATCCTTTACATAGACACTATAGTCAGATTTGCATTGTTTGAAACCATTACAAAGAAAGAATTTATCAATCTTTTGATACTATGCACAAAGCCCTTGTTTTACGCCATATAGAGATTTCTTAAATCTACGAAGTAGCAACCCATACTATACAAAACTAGTTGCTTGCTCCATGTAAATTTCTTCATTCAAAGTTCCATGCAAGAAAGCACTTTTACATCCATCTGATGTACTTCCCAGCAAAAACTACTTGCAAGTGAGAGTACATTACATAGATAATTCATCTTTTCTACCTTGGCAATTATCTCTATATAGCCAATTCTATCTTGTTGAGAAAAATCTTTTTCCATGAGTTAAGCCTTGTGTCTCTCAACAATTCCAACAAGATGCAAACTTGGTCTTATAGACCCACTTACATTTGGCAATGCTTTTATCTTCAAGACAAGGAACTAAATTCCATGTATCATTCTTCATCAACGAGTTGTATTCTTCAGTCATGATGGTTTCCTATTCTAGTTGATTATGTGCATCTACATATGAATAATGATCACAAGTGTCCAGTGCACATGTCATGAATGCAACATTAACTCGTTGATTTCTTATAGTTCTCTTAAACTCAATGGCATTATTGGCATATACTGCTACAACTTCAATAGTCTGTGTTACCCATTTAGCCCTTGGCTGATTTATGTGAAGAAATGAAGGACCCCGTAATGGATTTCTAGACTCACTTAGCACATTGTCCCTCAGACCTATCCTTTTCCTGGCCGTAAGCCTATTTGCAGAAAATTACAACCCAGCAACTTCCTCAACCATGTCTACATACCACACCCAAGTAATTTTCTCTATCACTGCAAAATCTCTCTCTACCATGCTAGACACCTAGCTTGGCATGGCATTGTTGGCCCTCAAAGTTAAAAGAAATAAACATCTCAGCTTGTCAGAGGATCAGAGAAAATCCCTGGTCTTAAAAAACTATAACTTTCCAAACCAACCTCCCCCATACAAGACCAAACTTTTCCCCAAATGGGTCAAGGAATTTGTCGCTCTATTTACCTTAATCTCAAGAAGGGAAGATGATTCAATTGTAGATAAGTCCACATTAGCCATCCTAGAGATTTTACACTGTCCTCGTAACCAGATTCCCTCTTTTAGGCATGTTGAAGCCATCACAAAGGGTACAAAGGACTAGTTGGCCTATTTCCGAGTTCACAAGCTCTCTTTCCTACCTATCTTTTTTATTATCTATCAAAAAAAATTCTAGCCCACTTGGGGCTAGAACTGGTTAAAGAGGGTGTACCACAAAAATGCATTGAAGATGCTGACGATTTATCCTTGGCAAAATTTAATGACCAACACATGCTTGTGGCATTTTTAGTGATAATGAGAAAGTAGAAAGAAAAAAATGGCCATCAAGATCAAGCTCTACATACAAGTGGGAACTAAGATCAATAGGAGGGTGGTTCGTGGGGGATGACTTCACTGTGATTGTTGTAATCAATCAGATTGCAAGGTTACCGACGATACATATTACAGATTCATATAGATAATGATATAAACAAGAGACAAGGAATGGTAGACATAATACCAAATGCTTATATTATTCAAGAGCGTGTGGTGGTTCATACATCCAACCGAATCAAGTCTTTATCCGGCTCTACAACCTATATATAAAATTTACAATCAGTTACATAACTACTCGTTGGTTCAACTAACCTACACGACCTATGAGGTTGACATAATCTATTGTTTTACAATTAATCAACTGAAGGACCTAGTCGACTAGCCGACTTAGGCTCCTCCAACATCTCTCCCACCTCAAAATATTTCTTCGTCCCGAAGAAAATGAGAGATGACGATCTTTCTGTCTGAGTAGCTACGATCCTGTATTATTCTTCACTATGGGCTATTCTGATTAGTGGATGGTTGTTGTTGAACACACACTTCTACAATAGCCTCAGCAGACACTGATAATTGATGTTGGAATTCTTCCCAAGCGTGGAGAGCATTATGTATGTCTATGATAAGGGTAGTGAGACTTGACAAGTTCTCCATCTTTTTATGCATATCTAAATCTAGAAGGTTGATCATGTCAATCCCCAGGAGTTGAGTATTTTCCTCAGCAGCAGAAAGTAGTCGTTGTAGCTTTGGCTTGATTTTGTCGACATTAGATAGACTAGCTAGGGCCTGGTTGATCCACTGATGTTCTTGTCTCTCCATCTTTTCAAGTTTATTGGTTTCCAGAATAAGTTGGTCATTAATGGTCTGTGCCATTACTTCACAGGCGACTGGTCGACAATTTTGTAGTGAACTGATGAGTTCACAGATCTTTTGCATTTCTTCAAACACCTGACCATAGTAAGTGTACCGGTTCTGCAAGACGTCTATGGTGACAACATATTCTACAACATATTGTATTAACAAGTTGTAGGCTTCGGTAAATGTTGTAAACTGATTTCTAAGTAAAACAGCGGTTTCCTTAGCCTTCTCTTGTCGTCTTTCTTTCAATTGCTCTTGGAATATCGATACAACACTTTCAAAAATGAGATGATTTTTTGAGGGGCCCGTCAAAGTCGGTCCCTGCTGGAATTGTAATAATTTTTTGTGCCAAGTTCTAATTTTTTGTGCCAAGTTCTCACACTTGGCTAAGAATACATTCGGTTATGTTTTTAATTGTTTGATTTGTTCTTTGGTCTTCACTCTTCTTTGTTTGTAATCACTATCAATTGCATCTGGAAATAGATCCAATTCTTCGTCTTTGGCTTTCTGTGGATTAAATGCAGCTGCTAGACCAAGCTGATCAAGATGAACTAATATGGATGTTTGCTGCTATGCTTGTTGTAGATGTTGTTGTTGTCGATGTTGTTCTTACTCTTGTTTTTTCTTTTCTTTTCTCTATTTCCTTTTTCGTCGTTCCTGTTCTTTACTCTGTCTGTCGATTTCTTTCAACTGTTCTGGTAGAATTTCTAATGTTTCTTTCTGGCTTTGCTCGGTCGCTGGGGTTGTAATAACAGAACTAGGTCAGCTAGTGTGGGTAATAGCGGGCGAATTGGTGATAGGTGATGATAGTGGAAGGGGTGAAATAGGTGAAGGAAGTAAGTTGGGATTGGCTAGTAAGCTTATTGCCTCATGTGATACTGGTTCAGCAATCGATGGTAGTACAGTCGGTAAAAAAGTCAGTGGTGATAAGGTATCGACGGTTTCGACAATGGGGTTGGTGGTGCGGGGTTCAATAAGTGGAAGGTGTTGTGGTGCGGTTGGTTGGTCGACAGGTGGAGGGGTAAATGAAGAAGTTTGTTCTACCACAATGTTGTTGGCTAAGCCAGGATTTCTTTGTAGGATAGTTTTAGTGTATCCAACAACTTGTGCCTCTGGAATGGATGGATGTGGAAGTTCGTCAATTCCGGGTATGCTTAATGTGGACTGCGATGCTTCCTCAATTAATACAGGTCTTTTTACTGTCGGTTTTTGCCAGTCAGGGAGGAGAGATAGCAGTTGGCTAATGAATTCTTGGAGGTCGTTATCTTTTTTAATGCAAGCACTGAGTGGTGCTAGTAATTTCTGGAGATATGGATGAATTAGGGATAGGGATGTGGTGGCTGTCGAAGTCGGTATAATTTCTTCTTCGACAACTTGGGCCGAGGATGGAGGTGGTGGGATATGGGTGAGATCGACAGATGGTGTCGTAGTGAACCTGACTTTCTTTTGGGTTGTGTCTTGTCGACCTAGTTGATGCTCTTCCTCTGTGATAAATCTGCCTATTTGTTCGTTGACTATGATTTTGTTTTTGGCTGCATCCTCCAAGGTTTGTGTTGCACTATCAAATAATTTTATTTTTGGATGCATCCTCCCAAACTATGATTCGGGATTTAAACAATTCGTCAGCCACTCAACATATATTATTCTGGGCGAGTGCATATTTTGGAAGAGGAGTATCACCTTGGGTGCTTTCATCAGTCTGATATGCTTGCTCTGGTGGTTGTTGTGGGGTTGTTAATGCAATCCCCAGTGGGTTGATATCACCAGTGTTGTCACGATCGAGAGTGAATGTGTTGAGATGAACACAGATTTCATGGTCTTCCTCCTTTCTGCGTCAATTAAAGGTTCGACCATTGGTTGATCGACTCTTCTAAGGGTAAATCGAATATGGTGTTAGATTGTCGACGAAGTTCAATAAATATCTCCTCAACCGAAGGGTAAAAGTCGAGTTCCCTTGTTGTGTCCCCAACACCTTGTAAGTACCAGACCGACTGTTGAAATTACTCAAATAACTGAGAGGGGAGATGAATCAGTTATTTTGAAATATTAAACCATTTTTCAAAATTTAAAACATTATTATTGATTACAGATTTATAGTTATGATAATGCAGCAAGTATAACAGAAGAGATGAAGATTATCAATTACACATACATGATATAGACAAACAAACATTCATTTTTATTTGAGCACCTACTCAAAAGAGGATGCAACCTCTGTTTTACAAAATCCTTCTTGTAGAGAGCACCAACCCTCGTGTTTTTCTAGCACCCACTAAAATAACCTTCTCCAACTACAACTGAGTGAAAACATCAACTTCCACTTGTATAGGCTTCAACTTGTACAAAGAAGACAACATGTTTTTCTTAGCACCACCCTACCACCCTTGTTTCTCAGAATTAAAACATGTACACTACAACATTTAGAAAAATAGATATAACAATTCAAACCAACTCTGTTCAGATCTGCCCTAAATTTGCTTATGCATCTTAGTTCCCCTCATCATCTCTGTTCTGGATATTCTAGAAAGAGCTCGAAATCCATTGTCATTCTATAATCTCCACTTCGACGACGATCCATGCACTAGTTCTCTATCTACAGAGAGCGCAACCATCCATTCATCACACACATCCTCTTGTACATATTTGTCCTTAAACCCTTTACCTATTCATATGCCTGGCAATTCATTTCCATAACTGATCAAACCGTCTGATGCCTTCTAACAGACAAGGAGTCCAATCGTTGAGAAATCATGAGTTTCTGCAACACATCTTCGTCATCTGGCTTCTTCCACACTTGTCGTTTTCTACAACAAATCAGAGTTTCCGCACTCCCGGTTCCGCAGTGCAGGTTCTGCACCAATCATTCTACACCATTGATCTTCTTCGGGCTCTCCGTGACCGTTGATCTGCTGAGGAAATCGGATATCGGATATGTGATTTTTCTTGATATCATTTCATGATTTCCGCTTTTTGTCTTCCACGCATCCTTTTCTGCATAATCAATCTGCATCGTCGATTTCTTGTACAACATTTCCGGATCGTTGATCTTCGATTCGGTGCGGGATGCGGATCTCGGGTTTTCAACATTTTGTTAAACACCTTCTATACTTTTTCGCTTTTCGACTTCTACTTGCAAGACTCCTTCCGCGCCGTCAATTTCTTGTGCACCCTTTTCTGACCGTTGATCTTAGATCCGGTGTGAGAATTGGATCCCAGGATTTCAACATTTTGTTAAGCAACTTTTATACTTTTCCACTTTCTGACTTCCGCTTGCTAGACTCCTTCAGCGACATCGATTTCTTGTGCATCCTTTCCTGACTGTCGATCTTAGGTCTGGTGCAGGATGCGGATCCCGGGTTTTTAACATTTTGTTAAACAACCTCTATATTTTTCCGCTTTTCGACTTCTGCTTGCAAGACTCCTTCCGCGTCATCGATTTCTTGTGCAGGTTCACTCCTGACCGTCGAATATGTTCTACATATTTTCTTTCAAACTTTGGTTTTCACAGTAATTTCGCGTCCATCCTCTGTGTTAACTCACCTCCTATTTCAACGAACGAAATGATTGATAATCGTTGGATCTGGGTCTACACAGATCTACGGTGGACTCCAAATGTTATAGAGCATATTACATTAAAAATTTTCTCCCAATCTGATCATTAACTCACCTACTAGTTGACTCTACAAAATCGTTGAGGACCGTCAAATCTAGATCAACGATAGACTTCAAATACCATGAGGCAAACTTCATAAAAATTTCGCGCACATTAGAAATTTATTAATCAACGCTAGTTCTCCCAGCGAAATCATTGTCAATCGTTGATCATGATCTCCTTCTTGGCGATTAGTTTCTGATTTCGCAACTCAATACCTTTTTATCCTCCTTGCTCTTTCAACCAGCAAAATTCTTTCTGTCCGTTGATCTCTTGTGCGGGTTCACTCCTGTTCGTCGAATCTCTGCACACGTCATGGATTCTTCTGAGTCCTCTGCTCATCCAGATCATATGCTTGGAACTACGTTGCCATCAATGACAACCAAATCACACTCTGATCTATTTCCATATGAACAACTTCTCCCCCTTTGACATCAATGTCAAGGAAGACTCCACAGCATAGCTCCCCCTATCAAAGTGAACAAGTTATTTCGAATAAGATATGATACCTAGCTTCTGGCGTAGGTACTCAAACTGTGTCTTTGGTAAGGGTTTAGTGAAGATATTAGCAGTGTATTCTGTAGAAGGAATAAAATTCAATTGAACTACTTTGTTTGTAACCTGCTCACTTAAGAAGTGATACTTAATAGGTATGTCCTTAGTCTTGGAATGTAGGACTGGATTTTTGGACATACTAATGGCGCTGGTAGTATCACAATGTAGAGGAATGTGATCAACATATTTTACCTCTAGGTCTATCAGTGTCTGAATCATCCAGAGAATTTGTGTATAGCAAATGGAAGCAGCAATGTACTCAACTTCTGTAGTGGATAAAGATATTGAGCCTTGCTTCTTACTCAACCATGCAACTAAAGAATTACCTAAGAAGAATGCACCTCCACTTGTGCTCTTTCTTTCATCCAAACAGTTTTCCCAATCAACATCTGAATATGCAGTTAACTGAAGATTTTGATTTCTAGGATACCAAAGACCATAAGTCATTGTGCCCTTCAAATACTTAAATATCCTCTTCAAAACCACCAAATGACTCTGCTTAGGAGCAAACTGAAATCTTCCTACCATTCCAACAGCTTGCACTATATCAAGACGAGATGTTGTGATGTATAAGATACTTCCTATCATTGACCGATATGTTCTCTGATCAACATCAGGTGATGGATCATCCTTGCTAAGTTTACAACCAACAACCATAGGTGTACTAACAGGTGATGAATCTTCCATCTAAAATTTCTTCAACATCTCCTTCAAATACTTCTCTTGGGAGAGAAATAAGCCTTCAGGACTCTGGATAATGCGAAGACCAAGAAAGAATGACAGTTCTCCTATCATTGACATCTCAAACTCAGATTGAATGGCATTAGCAAACCACTGCATAGAAGAATCATTAGTGCATCCAAATACAATGCAATCCATATACACTAAAACTACTAATAGATTATCACCTTCAAGTTTGATATACAAGTTACTGTCAACAATACCTTTCTTGAATCCTTTGTCCTGTAGATATTTATCCAGTCAATGATACCAGGCTCTTGGTGCTTGTTTCAATCCATATAGGGCATTTTTCAATTTGCAGACATTGTCAAGATTGTCTGTCAGTTGGTGTTAAACTAGTAGCAACAAGGAAGGTCTTCCTGCATGCATGTGTTCTTGCATGCAGAATACTTAAATTAGGAAACCAGTTGTATTTAATTTACTTTTCCTAAGTTTACTTTGAAAAATAAATTAAAGTGATCTAAATTAACGTTAGTGAACCACAAGTTAAAGTGAAAGTGAAATTAGGGTTTTTGCTTTACTACTAGTTAAATTGAAAGTGAAATTAGGGTTTTCGCTTTACCTAAAGTTATAAAAGAGAGATCAATTGGTGGAGAGAACTCACACTAGTATTCCGGCAGAGACAGGATACAGACAGGGAGAGAAAGTCAAACAAAGGATATAGCTGAGAAGACGGAGGAGCAAGCAGCAGGATCATCGAGCTTCGTACAGCTAGGTCGTACACTCACATAGGAGGGTGTTGAGGTTTAGCTGGGATTTGCCCAGTGATTATGCCGAGTACTGCATTCGCCAAGTTTGGGTGAGTTTGCAGTGATTGTAAAAGTTCCATATTTTTCATAATAAAATCTATATCTGACTGTTGCACCGGTTTTCCCATCTTGGGTTTTTCCAGGGGTTTCCATACCCAAAATGATAGTGTCAATATTGTGATGTGATGTTGTGAGTTATTTCTCAGTTTTATATTCCGCTGCATACTGTAAAAGATACTCATGTGTGGTTATCAATTGATATTTTGCATGCACTGTTTATCCCTAGTTGAATATTAAAGGAAAATTTACAGTTGGAACCCTTCATGTTGTTCTATATAAACTTCTTCTTCCAGATCTCCATTGAGAAAAGGTGACTTAACATCCATCTGATACACTTTGAAGTTCTTATGAGTGGCATAGGAAAGAAACATTCTAATAGCTTCCAATCTTGCCACTGGTGCAAAAGTTTCATCAAAATCTTGTGCCTCAACTTGGGCATACCCCTTACAAACCAATCTTGCTTTATTCCTCACAATTTGTCCACGTTCATTCATCTTGTTTTGAAACACCCACTTGGAGTCTATTACATTTTTATCTGCAGGTCTAGGAACCAACTCCCAAGTGTTATTTTTCTCAATCTGATCAAGCTCTTCATTCATGGCTTTAACCCAATCTTCATCCTCACTCGCCTCTTCAAAATTCTTAGGTTCTATCATAAATACAAAAGCTATCTGGGATTGTTCTGAAGCTTTGATCAATGTTCTTCTTGTCTGCACTCATTTATTCTTGTCACCAATTATCTGACTTTCAGGATGATTCTTCTGAACGATTCTGGAAGGTGCTTTTGTTTCAGTCTGGTGCCTTGAATCTGTCTAAGTTTTTGCACTTTCATCATCTGACTCTGAATCTTCTTGTTCTGATTCTTGGACCTGTTCTTCCTTAAGTTCAATTGTTTCTTCTGTAGTTGGTTCAAAACTGCTTATTTGAATATCTTTCACAGGTACTCCTTCATCAATCTTAATGTCAATACAATCAACCAATTTATGCAACCTCTTATTATAACAAGTGTACCCTTTACTATTTGCAGCATACCCTAAGAAGATACCTTCATCAGCATTGTCATCATATTTCCTTAGATGTTCATCATTACTTTTGATATAACAACTACTTCCAAAGACTTTAAAGTGTTTGATAAAAGCAGGTCTTCCAAACCATAGTTCATAGGGAGTCTTATCACTGTTTGGCCTTAGGTGAGCTTTATTAAGAATATGAATAGATGTGTGAATTGCCTCTACCCAGTATGTCTAAGAAATATTCCTTTCATTCATCATTGATCTTGCCATCTGTTGTACTAACCTATTCTGTCTCTCAACAGCTCCATTCTATTGTGTGGAAATTGAACCCAAGTGATAGAACAATTACACTCACAAAATTGACAATCAAACATGCAAAATTCACACAAAAGGAGACTGAAATTGAAGCATAACACAATCATGTATTGAATAAGTGTACATCAGCCAACCTCATCAAGTAATAGGCTATCCAAATAGATAATTACATCAGAGATTCGAAAGCATAAGGATGCTACTTGAATTGGTCAAAAAGAAAGCTTACTAAAACTAGTCAAATCCGCCATAGGTGCACAAAACACTTTCCAAATCTATGAAGATGCTCACGAATAGGCTAAATATGATAGGCCAGCTAATAAGTGATGGAAAGACATCAAATCCATGCTTTTGTTTGGAGAAAAGGAAGGAGGATGATGTGGGAAAAAACAAAGCAGTTACTCCTAGACTAGCTTTTCCCTTTTTCCTTACAACTGTTGTAAAGCAAGGAAGCTTCCAGAAAAAGCATAACTGCGCTTTTACAAACCAGGAATAAAAGCAGAGTTGCTAAAAATGTTTCCAAGATGATTCCAAAGCGCTTCATGACCCAGTTTTAGCATGTGTTGACTTCTAGGTGCAAGTGGAAGCCAACTAGCATAGTGAGGAATCTAGGTATCTAGTAATAAGACAAAAATGATTAATTAATATCAAATATGGGTAACTATGGGTTGATTATTCTAACACCCCCCCTTAATCCTGACTTTATGAGTAAATATCAGAAAACTATAGAGCCTAGCAACAAGGCTTAGTCACCCTTTACATACTACATGTCCATACAACGAAGGAAAGAGGCAAAGACCCAATGGGAAAATCCTCCCTTAAACATAGACAGAAAACAAAATTTTGGAAATCTTGTTATCAATCATTCTAACACCACATGATCAACAATCCCCAGCAGTGATTTGAGATTACTGAAGGTCTTCTCACAAAACACCTTGGTGAATATGTCTGCTACTTGCTCTGAAGATGCGCAGTGGAGTAGAGCAATGGTACCATCATGCACAAGCTCCCTGATATAGTGCATATGTTGATGTATTTGTAACTTCAGAATATATTCACTTGTATATCTTATGTATTGCACCCCGATGTTTATTCTGGGAAGTATCTATAATGTAATTGAGTCATGTCATGCCCCGATGTTTCGATCGCATTAGAGGAAATTTCAACTCAAAATGGGCCTCCTAAGGAAAATTAATAAAATAATAGTTAAAATAATAAAATAATATTTATTAATTTTGGAGGAAGAAAAGAAAAAACTATTTTTTTTGTTCGTATTTTCGACATATCTCCCTGTGTTTTTACTCAAATTTCGATCGGGAGATCTCGTTGGATGCGGACATCATCACGTTTTTTCAGGTATTTCTTGTTTTTGGGGTAGCGGGGCCCGTCAAAAGTATGCTGAGTGGGTACTCGTTGGATGCGGAATTTAATTCTGCATCACGTTTTTTCAGGTATTTCTTGTTTTTGGGGTAGCAGGGCCCGTCAAAAGTATGCCGAGTGGATATTCGTTGGATGCGGAATTTAGTTCCGCATCCAACGAGCTCTCCCGGTCGAAATTTGAGTAAAAACATAGGGAGATATGTCGAAAATACAAACAAAAAAGTAGTTTGTTTTATGATACCTATCCCCAAATTTATATTAAAAAATTGTTTAAGAGATGCTCCCTTTTTTAATTTTAAAGCATTTTTATTGGCTAATACATGATTACATCGAATTTGTATTATTTTTTGAAGGCCCATTTTAAATTGAAATTTCCTCTAATGGGAGATTCAATAATGTAAATAAGTCATGTAAAGTCATTGAGGTTAACCCTCCATTGTAAGTCGGGGCAATAGTCCCCACAATTGTGTCAAGGTTAATCGTCCTTGTTGATGGGAGGGCAAGTCCCCACAGTTGTGGGGCACTAGGGCTATTAAACTCTCCTAGAGATGTTGGCCCTAGTAAGTAATTGTTAAGTGGGGCCGACATGTTGAAGTGGACATTAAGTGAACGAAAGAATATAAATAGAGAGTGAGCTTCTCTATTTATTATATACACACTCACTCACTGGAGCGCATGAGTGAGAGAGGAGAAGCTCTCTCAAGTGAGAGAGAGAGAACAAGCTATTGGAGATCATCTTTATGTTTTCAGGTTTTACTGT
Organism: Pseudotsuga menziesii; assembly: GCA_001517045.1. Lineage (NCBI taxonomy): Eukaryota > Viridiplantae > Streptophyta > Pinopsida > Pinales > Pinaceae > Pseudotsuga > Pseudotsuga menziesii. The sequence goes on along the minus strand of LPNX010924252.1, from coordinate 491,421 downwards.
TGCCATTGGTGCTCATTCTATCTCTGAGGAAGTTGCAGGGTTTTCTCCTTTATGGTTTCCCCGAGGAAAATTCGTTGTGTCTCTTATCTCTTATGTTTATTGTTGTGCATGGTATTCTCTCAGATAAGATCCTAAGATCATATTGCTTAAATGATAAAAATCTAACAGCATATAGATCTCAATGTACTTGGTTCAATGTCTTTGAACTAGATCAGTGGAGATTTGAATGGTGCTTTGATTGTCACAATAGATGACAATGGAAAAATCTGATTCGAACCCACATTCTCCAAGCATCCCCTGCAACCACAAACATTCAGTAGCTACATTCACAACTCCTCTATAATCTGCCTCTATAGATGAGAGTGCTATGGCACTCTGATTCTTACTTGACTAGTTGATTTGTCCATCTGCAAGCATGAACACATATCCTAAAGTAGACTTTTGATCTGTGTTGTCACCTGCCCAATCACTGTCAGTAAATCCAACTAGCTCTAAGTCAGATTTTGCTTTATAGAAAATCCCATGAGTTCTTGTTCCCTGAACAAAGTTTAGGATCCTCTTGGATGCTCTCCAATGGATCTCATGAGGTTGATCCATGTATCTTGAAGCCACACTAACTGCATAAGATAAGTCAGGTCGAGTATGTGTAAGATAAAGCAAACACCCAATCAACTGCCTATATAGTGTGTTATTTACCAAAGGAGAAAAAACTGCTTCCTCAAGCTTAACTCCTGCGAGGAACGAAGTCTTGCTTGGCTTGCAATCCTTCATGCTGAACTTGTTGAGCAAATCTGAAGCATACTTGGACTGATGAGCTTTGATTCCATGTTGGGATTGAGCAATTTCGAGACCCAAGAATTGAATCAACAATCCCAAATTTGTCAAGGAAAATGCATGATTCATTGCATCCTTCAAGGAGGCAATCTCTTTCTTTGAAGTTCCTGTAATCAGTAGGTCATCCACATATAAAGCAATAATCATTAAAGAACCATGAATCAACTTCAAAAAAACATTAGGATCAGACTTGCATCGAACAAAACTCAGTGACAGCAGAAAGCCATCAATCTTGGCATACCAAGCCTTAGGGGCTTGCTTGAGCCCATACAATGATTTCTTTAACCTGCACACTAAAGATGGATTAGAAACAAAACCTTCTAGTTGTTGCATATAAATCTCGTCATTCATATCTCCATTTAGAACGGCACACTTCACATCCATGTGATGTACCCCCCATTGCCTTGAAGCTGCAATGGCTAGAGCTAGCCTTATGGAGTCCATCTTTGCCACTGGTGCAAAGGTCTCATTGTAATCAATACCATGTACTTGTGAGTAGCCCTTGGCTACCAATTTTGTTTTATATTTCAAAGGTGAACCATCAACATCAAACTTAGTTTTAAAGACCCACTTACACTTTACTAGCTTTCTCCCTGGGGGGAGATCAACTAGTTCCCATGTGTTGTTCTTCTGGAGCGAGTTGAATTCTTCCTTCATGGTTGTTTGCCATCTTGGATCATGTGATGCATCTTCATATGTCTGAGGATCAGATTCAACCATCAATAACACTTCTCAGCAAAGAGTGGATCTTTCACACAAAGGGCACTCTCAAATTGAGATCTAGTCCTCCTAGTGTCACTAGGATTCCCAGCTGGTTCCCCAGCTGCAGGAATGGTCCTTGCTGCCCATTTTGGTCTTGTAGGACTGTTAGGATCTGCAATTAAATCATCATTATCAAACATATCTGAATCAGCAAACTCATTAGTCTCTTCACTTACAATCAGTGGTTGTGGTGATGAAGAGGACTCTCCAACTTCAACTGCTGCTAAAGGCTCTTCTTCCAACTGAACACTTCTTTCAATGAAATCTTTGTTAATGCTCAAGTTGATCAACTTGTACCCTTTAGAATCTTCAGAATACCCAACAAATAGGCACTCTTGGCTTTGGGGTTGCAAAGCCTTCCTCTTTTCAGTTGGAATTCTAGCCCAAGCTTTTGAGCCAAAAATCCTGAAATGGGTCACATCTAACTTGTGCCCACTCCAAGCATCGAAAGGAGTAATACCATCAAGTTGATTATGTGGCACCCTGTTTTGGATATAGGATGCACAGTTTATAGCCTCAGCCCAAAACTTTGGTGGCAAATCTTTAGCCTCCATCATGCAAGTTGTCATCTCCTTGAGTGATTTGTTCTTTCTCTCAACAACACCATTTTGTTATGGTGTGTAAGGAATAGAATGATGCATCTGGATACCTGCATCTTTACAATAATGGATGAAATTAGACTTGACATACTCACCACCATTGTCAGATATGAGGATCTTGAGTTTCCTCCCATACTGGTTCTCAACCAAGGCTCGAAAAACCATGAAGAGGTCAAAAACTTCAGACTTGTGCTTTAGGAAGTAGACCCAACAATACCTGGAAAAATCATCTATGAAGGTGAGTGCATATTTGGCTTGACTCGTGGACATAAGAGGGAATGGACCAGCAATGTCACTGTGGATTAACTCAAGGGGTGCAGAGGTTCTCTCATGACTACCTCTCTCATATTCGTGCTCTAGGTGTCTTCCTAGGATGCAACCTTGGCAGACTCCCTTAAAAAACTTAATCTTTGGTAACCCTATGACCATATCTTTGTCACTCAAATCAGAAAGATACTTATAGTTAAGATGGCCAAATCTCTCATGCCAAAGCTTGCTTTCCTCATTAGCATGGGTGAGAAGAGCAGAGGGGTTTGAGTATGGTAGGAAATGGGAAAACTTGTATACCTTCGAAGTGTGATCCACAACACCTTTTGGTATGACTTTACCATTCGAAATCTCTAAGATTTCAACTTCATTGGGGGAGATGATGACTTTCTTTGGAGACTCAGTATGAGTCATCTGATACTCTGACAAGAGATTAGACGCAAGACCTAGAACATACAACACATCTTTGAAAGAACCATGGTCAAGATCAATCCTACCCTTCCCCATACTGTCAGTGAGAGAGTCATCTCCCAAGACAATTTTTGGACCTTTGAAAATGTCAAGAGAGGAGAAAACCTCCCTTGTCGAAACCATATATCTAGAAGCTCCAGAATCAATGATGAAGCTAGGTGAGCTTGAGGTGCCAGCAACCAAGGCATGTACTCTCTCCTTGCCTTCTAAATTTGATCCTCCTTCCCTCTTCTTTGAGAAATCAGGAAGGGAGATGTTGTTCTTCTCCAGGAGTTGGGTCAACATGTCAATTTGTTTTTTCATACAAGAGCTCTCAGGATGATAGCCCTTACAGCAGTATGCGCACTTGCCCATTTCTCCTTTGTTCTTCTTCTTCTAGAAGTTCTTCTTCGAGCCTAAGGGCTCCTCTTAAGACTTTGACTTGTCTCTCTTTTTCTCAGGTGGCTTCTTATCTTTTTTCTTGCTTTTTGAATCCACCTTCAAGTCTCCAGCAACCAAAGCTTGGTCTTTGGAAGGATTGATGGTGCCCATCATTACCAATTTATCTTGCTCCTGGGTGAGGGATTCCATGAACTCAGCAAGCTTAGGCATCTTCCAAGTTCGAGTTGTCAATTTGGTGGCATGGAAGGTCGAAACAAACACTAAGTAGTCAAGACCAAGCTTCAAGAGTATGGTCAAGACTAGTTGCTCTTCCTTCTTTTCGATCCCACACTGTTTTAGCTGCAAAATGAGGGCCTTAAACTTCGAAAAGTAGAGTTGCAATGATTCGAACTACTGGGACTCAAGGAGATCAATTCATTCTCGAGTTGATGTCCTCTCATCTCATCTGTCTTTCCAAAAATCTCTTCAAGCTTCTCCCAAACCTCATTAGGTGATGTTAATGCATCAAGATGAAAGAGGAGGTCTCTTGAAATGCTCAAACACAAAAGACCATATGCCTCATCCCTCCTGTTCGGCCATTTAATTTTCTCTGCAGCTGCATTGGGCTCTACCTCAGTTGCCATGGTAACCATGTAGAGACCTTTCGCTCTCAACAATATCTCCATCTCAACTTTCCATTCGAAGAAATTGAATGGAGTCAAGATGATCCTTTGACATTGGTCCATATCTTAGCAATTGTGCCCTCCAATTAGCAGAATGCGCTCCTAGTCAGTGATGTCGAACCTGCAATAGCAATATGGAAGGAGAGAAATCGATCTACAAAGGCTCTAGTACCATGTGGAAATTGAATCCAAGTGATAGAACAAATACACTCACAAAACTGCTAATCAAACATGCAAAATTCACACAAAAGGAGACTGAAATTGGAGCATAACACAATCCTGTATTGAATAAGTGTACATCAACCAACCTCATCAAGTAATAGGCTATCCAAATATATAATTACATTAGATATTCGAAAGCATAAGGATGCTACTCGAATAGGTCAAAAAGCAGGCTTACTAAAACTAGTCAAATCCCCCATAGGTGCATAAAACACTTTCCAAATCTATGAAGATGCTCACGAATTGGCTAAATCAGATAGGCCAGCTAATAAGTGATGGAAAGAGATCAGATCCATGCTTTTGTTTGGAGAAAAAGAAGGAGCATGATGTGGGCAAAAACAAGGCAGTTACTCCTAGACTAGCTTTTCTCTTTTGCCTTAAAACTGTTGTAAAGCAAGGCAGCTTCCAAAAAAAAGCAGAACTGTTCTTTTACAAACCAGGAATAAAAGCAGAGTTGCTAAAAATGTTTCCAGGATGATTCCAAACCGCTTCATGACCCAGTTTTAGCATGTGTTGACTTCTAGGTGCAAGTGGAAGCCAACTAGCATAGTGAGGAATCTATGAATCTAAGAATAAGACAAAAATGATTAATTAATGTCAAATATGGGTAACTATGGGTTGATTATTCTAACATGTTGTAAGGTCCTTGAAATAATGTATTCTCTCTTAATTCCATGTTTATCACAAAACTCCTTGAAGTCTCCTGAACAGAACTCTCCTCCTTTATCAGATCTTACTGCCTTCAGTCTTTTTCTTGTTTGATTTTCAATCAAGGCCTTAAAAAATTTGAACTTTTCAAGTGCCTCATATTTTTCTTTCAAAAAAGAAACCCATGTAAGTCTAGAATAATCATTAATGACCAACATAAAACATTTGTCTCCTCTTGTGCCTTCTTTTCTTGATGGTCCACACAAATCCATATGTACTAACTGAAGTGGTTTGTCTATTGATGTGAAGTTCTTGGATTTAAACTGTGTGCAAGTCAGTTTTCCCATTTGGCAAGGTTTACAAACAAATTCATACGGCTTTGATATCTTTGGAAGATCTCTTACTGCCCCATTGTTCACAAGTTTGATTATATGATTAAAGCTTAAATGTCCAAGTCTCCTATGCCAAAGCCAACTTTCATCATACTTGCTTAGATGACATTCTTCTTTTTCTTATTTCAAGACATAGACAGTGTTTTCAGTTCTTATACCTTTTGCAACCAATTGTCCTGAGGATACAGACTTTATCTTGCAATCTTTAGAAGTGAAGACAACTTCACATCCTTTGTCACAAACCTGCTTGACACTAAGAAGATTATGTTTTAGTCCATCTACAAACATCCAATATTGGGCTTTCCCTTTGCCATTATTCAACTTGACCATTCATTTTCCTTTGATCTTCCCTGGAGCATCATTTCCAAAAGTTACATTTCCTGGTTTATTTTCACTTAGAGACAGAAACATACTTTTATCACCACTCATGTGTTTGGATCATCCACTGTCAATATACCAGGGGCCTTTTTGCTTTTGAACAGAAAGGACTACACCACATTTGTTAATTTCTTTCTTCTTCCACACTTTATTACTTTCAGCAGAGTAATTCATTCTCGGGTCTGTTTTGTAATCCTTCAGATGACAGTTTGAAGCCTTGTGTCCAAAGTTGACACACATAGCATTCTGGATGATTGTACAATAGATCAAAAGAATTGTTATTTCTATTTTGAGTTACTCTTAGTTGTGAATTGAGTTGTAGGTTGTTCTTGTTTGCTTGTTGACTGGCTTGTTCTATGTTGCAACAATTGACTGTTCTTTGATTGTTTATTTCTAAAATTAAATGCACAGTTTGTAGCTTTGTGACCAAAATTAGAGCAACAATAATAGTAACCATGGAAAAAAAATTGGTACCTGAATCTTAGAGGTCTTCCCTTTTGTTGACTATGTTTCTGAGCTATCTGATCTGAATTTCTGATTCTAGTACTTGCTTCATTTCCTTTTGTTTGCACAGTATGTTCACATTCTGACTTATTGCTGCATGAGCCTTCTTCATAGCCAAGACCTGTTTTTAACCATGGGCATCTTTGCTTGATGAGAATGGTGTTCAATTCTTCAGAGGATTTGATACTCGACAAGTTTTGGTGGTACAGAGTTTGAAATTTCTCCAATTCCTTCCTGGCTGTCACTACTTCTTCCTCCAAAGCTTCACATCTCATTTTCCCTTCTGTTAATTGTTATTTAAGATGATCTTCTATTTTCTTTACTTCTTCTAGTTCCAATTTTAACAGGGAAATATCTTTACTTGGTTCTTTTCCATTCTCTTTATACTGCAACAGTAATTGTTTCTGTTTCCTTTTCTTTAATCTGAGTCTGTCAATTTCCTCCAAAGCACTGATTAGTTCACCTTCCATGTCAACCATGGCTTCCTCCTCATTTAGGTCACTCCCTACATATTCATTTCCAAGGTCGTCTATGGCCATAAGCATGAAGTTATTCACTTCATCTTCATCAGATGTATCGTTGTCTGTCTCTTCTGAAGAATCAATATCATTTACGCATAGGCTTTTCTTTTTGTGCTTAGCCTCTTTACTGTTTTTATTGAATGTACACTTTTCATCATCATCAGAAGTCTACCTCTTGTGCTTGTGGGGGCATTTAGATGCAAAATGACCTATTTTACCACATTCAAAACATTTAAAGGGCATCTTGCCTTTGTATTTACCTAAACCTTTCTTCAGCCTCCTTACAAATTTTGCCTCAGCCACATCCATTTCAGAATCAGTATGTTTATCTGCTTTAAAAGAAGCTTCTCGAGTGGTGGATTTGTCTTTACCAATCCTCATTTCATAGGTTGTCAGAATACCTAGGAGTTGGTCAATGGGAAGAGTTTTTAGATCACTCAATTCTTCTATTGTTGAGACCTTGGGATTAAATCTCTCAGGCGGAGATATTAAAATTTTCTGAACTAAAAAAGCTTCATCAAACTTTTCACCAAGACCCTTCATGGCATTCACAGTCTCTTCTATTCTTAGAAAATATTTACTGACTATCTCATCCTCATTCATTTTTAGCTGTTCAAATTTTAGTCTATATGTCTGTAGTTTGGCATCCTTTACTTTTCCATTTCCTTCATAACTGTTTACAAGCTTATCCCACATTTCTTTCGCAAAATCAAGATGCATTACGTTAACAAACTCAGCCTCTGCAAGATCACTCAGAATAGCGTTCATTTCCTTTGCATTGAAACTCAATTCCAACTTGTCATCTCTGAAGGCTAGCACAACTGGCTTTACATAGCCAGTCTCTACTACATCACACACATCAGCTCCCAAGGACATTATATAGGTTCTCATTCTAACCTTACAAAAGGAAAAGTTTGTTCCACCAAACAGAGGAACCTTATTGGATGTCATCCCTTCATAACTCGTCATGTTTAAGCTTTCAGATCTACCTTTAGACAAAAAAACCCGCTCTGATACCAAGTGTTGAAATTACTCAAATAACTGAGAGGGGGGGTGAATCAATTATTTCCAAAGCTTAAACCATTTTTTAAAATTTAAACCCTTATTACTGATTACATATTTATAGTTATGATAATGCATCAAGTATAACAGAAGAGATGAAGATTATCAATTACGCATACATGATAGAGACAGACAAACATTCATTTTTATTTGAGCACCTACTCAAAAGAGGTTGCAACCTCTGTTTTACAAAATCCTTCTTGTTTTGTACCTAGCTTGGAAAAAAATCCGGTTTTATGATTTTTTTTTGCTGACCAGACTGGCCAACCCTGTAAAACGGTCAGACCGGCCGGTTTTGCCAGTTCCGGTTCAGTTTCGATAACATTGATGTTATTTTACTACACTTGTCATTTTTTTAAAGTTAGTCTGCAAATCTTTTTAAGTATTCATGCTAATGCTAAAATTTAACACCTTTCCCCTTAATTCGCTCATCATTGAATAAGATTCAAACTGACCAAGTACACTGCAAAACATTTTCCATTACATCAACAACAACTATTCGACTCCATTTTGGCACTGGTTCATTTACAAATGTTATTTGCTTTGAAGTCATTTCATATTGTGAATGTGGTATTATCTCATGCTATTGAATTAAACTTTATTTTTTGCAAGTTATATGGTTCCATTATTTTTATTCAGTAAACTCCTAACAAACTATCTTATCCGTAAACCATTAACAAACAAGAGCCTTAGCAACTATTTCTTAGGGACTACCGCCCTTGGCTCCGTTAGGAGTGGCCTAAACGAAGGATTCGGGAGCGGGTAACAATACCTGACTCGAGACTTGCCCCTAGAAAACACTGAGAAGCTTGAAGATTTATGTTGCGTTTTCCCCCCTATGTGTGTAAGGCGGCAACAGATGCCACATGGGGATAAAAACACATTATTAGCAATGATATGAACACATTAGAGGAAAAGGGGGCGAATTAAACAGTATAGTGTGACATGCACAATATGCAGTTCATAATTCAAAATGCATGCAGCATGCATAATTAAAATTGCATGCATGCGTAAGTAAAGTTGCATGCAGCATGCATAATTAAAATTGCATGCATCCGTAAGTAAAGTTGCATACTGCATGCAAAGATAAAAAACGAGCAGTAAAAGAAGAAGAAAAAAAACTTTCCTTGTTGAGAAGGAGTGTTGGAAATTCTGCAACTTCAGAAGTTATTCTTATTGTACTTGTATTGTATTTCCTTGTATCTCCTATAGGAGATTATACTGATATAGTTACTCATGTAAACCCTCAAAAGAATCAATGTAAACCTTGGGGAAATATTACACAAGAAAAGAATAAAAATAAAATTATTTTTGTATTCCCCAAGGTAGGTCGGCCCAGTCAATTAGACAAGTCGGCACTGTCAGGTAAAAGTCAGTTTTTGTAATGTGCATAAATAGAAGAGGCTAGTGCGCCTCATTTGGTCACTCATCCAGACAAGTAAGTTCGCTCTCTCTCCTAGAGAAGTTCACAACATCAATCAGAAGGAGGTTTTCCATGGTTTTATCTTAGAGAGATTTTTCTCTCTTTCTTTTCTTCTTCTCTGCTCTTAGAAGCGATCATCTCTATACGAAGGTTTGCTGGGTTTTTCCCAATTGGATTTCCCAGGATAAATTCTTGTGTTCTTTGTTTCTGTGCTTTGTCTTTCTTCTAGAGATCCTATTGTTTATTTGCAATTAATTTATACTGCTATAATCTTGTAAAAACTAACATGGAAGACTGACTATGCGAGGGCATATCCATTGAAGGTATTATTTCGTGATTGAAGAAGGGTGCATTCATCAATAGTTGTAGCCACGATTCCTTACTTAACTTCTGCATGGTTTTATATTGAAGTTGTGGGCTCTATTGGCAGCTATATCAAAACACAAGAAAACAGTGATCTATTGTTAGAGTGTCCTTCCACTCTCCTTGGTAGCGCTTTATCATTGAAGCAGGCATTTCCCTCTTAGTTGCTGCGTATTCATTCATTGAGGGCATGAGTCTCTGTGGGCAGCTACGATTCAATATACCAAGGCAGAGATCTGTCATTAACGGCAGCATTCCACTCTTATAGAGATCATCTCTTTATTATATCAACGACACATTGAATTGGAGGCTGGTTCTGTCTTGAGGAAGTTGCATTTACCATTTTAGGAGCTGCATGCATCACATAAAGGCGTGATCTGGTCATTGGATCCTCTACTCTCATTGTGAGACATTGATTGCACTCTCAGCTACAGCTATCATTTATTCTTATCAAATTTCTATAGCAAAGGTGCTGATATATATCAGATCTGCAACGTGTATTCTCCAGGCATGTATTTAGTGTTTTCTTAACCCCTTTTTAGTATACATATATTCACTGGTTGTGTTACTCCCCGTTGTTTTGTGATTGCGATAATAATAGCAGATTTTCATATGAGCCCATATATATATTTGCATGCCAACCAAACGAAACTATGAAGAGATAAATCTTAAACTGAGCAAATATAACATAAACCAATAAGATCTACCACTCAAAAACACAATAGGAGTAAGTTGGAATCTTACAGTGTAATTAAATGAGAGAGAGAGAGAGAGAGAGAGACCTTGGCCATGTTTCTATAAGAAAGTTCTGTAACTCCTGCAACATGAGGTGTTATCAAGACTTTGGGATGTTGTAAAATAGGATCTTCAGGATCAAATGGTTCAAACCAAGTAACATCAGTACCCAAGCCTCCCAAGTGACCACATTCAAGGGAAGCTTTGACTGCTTCGTAATCCAAGAGACCTCCTCGAGCAACATTGACAAGAAATGCACCCTTTCAAAATAAATGAAATCCATAAGTAAAGATAAATCTCAAAACATCTCTTTAAAGTTTTAAACAACCATAACTACCAATGTTTATTGCAGGCACAAGTCATGAATCAGAAAATCAATTCTGAAATTTTAAAAAAAAGGATACCATGCTATAACTCTTACTGCAATTTCTTTATTTTCACTTCAATAACAAGGAATAATAAAAAGATGATGCTCGAGGTACATTTATGTTGAAGCTTATCTTGTTTCTTTCTTTTTACTTCAATAACAAGGAATAGCAAAAAGAATAATCGCAACGCTAAATGATGCTCTAGGATGTAAAAACATGCTGAAATTTATCAGAAATAAGTTAAGACCTCCGCAAGTGGGATGGTAAACAGCCAAAAATAAAGAAATCTGCAGGAACAAAAGTCAGAGAAAAGAGAAAATCTTCCGAGGACAAGGGAGAAATTCAATGGGAATCCATTACATTTTGCCCAAGGATTATATAAGTAACTTAAGGATGAATGCCTCTTGTCACTTTTATGAACTCCATTTCCTACAACTATATAGGAAGAATCCAAGGATTGAAATTTGATGTTAATATCTGTAAATAATAAATATTCTAAAATTTTGTTGAAATTTTGCAACTAAAAGCAAGCATGCAACTGATCAAGCAACATTTAAGTGTGCATTAATTTGTAATATTTGGAATCATATAACTAAGTTGCACTGTTCATGATAAAAGGGATGATCCTCTATAATTTTTTTACTGAATGCTGTACTGATGGGGAGAGTTAACGGTTCGGTTTGCTGAACATGATTTTTCTCTGTTGTGTCTGACAGATAAGAGGAAGGTGCTAAAATTTCAAAAACATAACAGAGCTTTTACAAATCGTTTGTGTTTGGACTGCTTTCAATCTGTACTCAATGGCTGTGTATGCTCCTCACTTAGTAGTGTGATATCAGAACTGTACCAGACAATAGTTTCTTCCTGTATGATTGCAGTTACTGGTAAGCTTGTTGAAGATGCACTCATAATACTGTTACAGCAAAAACTGGTTCCCTAATTGGAAGGACACAAAATGGGTTCTGGCTGAGGGAAACTATGGAAAAGGATAGCTGTCACTGTCAAATTTCCCTACACTTTAAATGGTTGAAAGGACCACTAAGGGAGGAATCCCTACAAACAACTAAGTTAAAAGAAATGGCAAAGGAAACTGGTTATGATTATGCCTTTGAGAAATTTAAAGGATTCAAGAATTTAAATAACCCAAACATTAATTAAGGATTCATAAACCACAACCATGAGCTGATTTACCAATTAAAACAATAACTTGTTGCAATAAAATGATCAAATACAAAATGAGAAGTAAGCTGAACCATATGAAGCATATCTCATGAGTCATAAACATATTGAATAAAGAGGATTGTTGTTGTAGTGGTGAATCAAACATACATTTACAGCAATGAATCAAGATGCATTTGAAACAGAAAATGTGACAAATTAACCAGGTGAATGCTTCAATGTAATTGTGATTTAATTCTGCAAAGAGTGACTTCAAAAAATGTACCTTAGACAGCCATAGGTACTCATTCTGTTGCTGATTTTGCCAACAAAAAAGGTCATCAATAACAGAAATAAATCAAGAAGATGAATTGTTTATTAGCCTCCAACTGATACTACCTATTGTCGCACAAACTAGCAACCCTTGGATAGGAGTAATCGGCTGCTAATATGATGGAACCT
>LPNX010924252.1:450845-478964 GCA_001517045.1 Pseudotsuga menziesii | reverse complement strand
TGATGCATATATGTCAACAAAACCATGTAGAATGTTGAATTAGTTACAAAAAGCATAAAATATTAAAAACATGGATTAAAATTTAAACCATATAACATCAATCATCTAGTAGTTATAACCTATAACGTATAGCATGGTCATCAACTGATCAACCATAACATCAACCTTAAAGTTTCAAATTTTTAATATATAACATTTCTCATGGCTCATCAAATGCGTCACTTAAGTTGTACACGTAACCAGACTATAACAGAGAACATCAGCCATGAAATGAAACGATTCACGAAGCACATCAGCCATGAAATGAAACGATTCACGAAGCACATATCCATGATAGTAATCTATTGTTAGATGTTAATGCATATTTAATAACTCTAACATGGTATCAAACCTGCTTACTAAGATCTACCTCCTTCAGTAATTTTTTATTGGGCCCTCCTTCTCCTGTAGATATGCAATTAGATCTGGACAACCACTTAGGTTTATACCAGATCTGTGCATTCTCACTTTTATGTGCATTTTTTTCAAAATCTAACCTCACTATTGTCTCTGGAACAGACGAATTAGTCAAAATTGACTATTCGTTTGTTAAAGTTGGCTTTCACTTGCCCAAGATTGAATTAATCAGCCTAGCCTAGTTAATTCAATTTCTTTAAACTTTTTTGGGCATTTTTAGGGTTGGTAATTACCAAGCTTGCCTTTTTTACCAGGTCTCCTCCCAAGCCTATTTTTTTACCAAACCTAATATCTTTTGATCCATGAGGTGTTTTCCTCTGTGATTTTCCTCTGCCTTACTATTCGGTCGCCTCCCTCACCTCTTCACACAGCGTATGAAGTTATGAACCTGTACAGATCCGTAGGACTGCATTTTTAAACCTTTTCTCTGCAAACATTTTTTGGCTAGGAGGAATTTCTCTCTACTGGGCTGCATTTTTTATATATTTTGATTGATTTTGCACGATTTAGCTTTCCTTGGGCTCACTTTCTCTATAAGAGCATTTTTATTGCTATTCTTACCCTCCTTTGGTCTAAATTACTCTATGTTGCCACCTAATCCGCATCATTAAGTGAGACAAACCTCAACTCACTGGGTGCAGCCTTGGGGGCAAGTCTTGAGTCGGATTACTATCACATTGACACTCAACTCTATTTAAGCCAACTCCTAAACAAAGCCAATGGGGGTAGTCCCTAATAAAATAATCTAAGGCTTGAAAGCAAGAAATATAACTTAGGATTTAATGAGAATTAATATAAGATACAAAATATAAATACAAAAGCAAACTAATCTAGCAACTAGTGTTCTACTAAGCCAGAAGGCGAATCTAAGCTATAGATTTGTATTGTTATCACATCCATAGTAGTTGGGATACAATGATGATGCAAAGCAATTTGTTACAGACCTGAGCCAGTCCATCGGTGGGATGAGGCCGTATTTTTGTCAGAGATGATCAGTGGCAGAGTACTCACAAAGACATCCAGAGCCCTAAAGAAGTGTCATTGGCTTGCCCTTGTCATTCTTGCATCGGCATGACCCTAGCAAGACACTTGTTAGACCATGGTTCACTTTCACAGTGTTGTTGCCTAATATACACCTAGGGGAAACGCAATAGGAATCATCAAACTACTTGGTGTGTCCTTAGGGGAAAGTCTTGCGTCAGGTACTGTCACCTGATCTTGACTCCTCCGTTTAGGCATAACTCCTAACGAAGACAAGGGGGTGGTCCCTATGAAAGAGTTTCTAAGTCTCTTTAAGCTTTTATCAAGTGTTAAGGATGGACATGATTGCTTTTTAGGAGTTTTTTTAAAGAAGATGAAATCAATACACAACAAGATACTGCAATATCAAAAGATTAAACTCAACAGCATGAAATTAAAATGGCATTCAAAACATAAACGATACTGAAAGAAATAATGTGGTTGTAAAGTAACTAGTGCCAAATGGAGTCAAATAAAGTGTTGTTGGAAGATTGTAAATGTTTTGCAGTGTATCTTGGTCCGTTTTAAATTAGGTGGAAACATGAGTGGATTAAATGGGAAGGAACTCCAGATATACAAAATGGTATAAGGAGTATGTCCTAACTCATCAAGTGTGGCTCCACACGAAAAAATGTGGGCTAGATGGAGTCACGGGGTTGTGTCCAACACTACACCAAACGAGGGTGTATCCGGACGAGGCCCTGTGATGACTTTCTAACGGTTCCCGCTTCCTCTATGAAAATTCTCCACACAAGAGAACTCAAGGAATTGGATTTTTGCCTTGGGAAGTTTATTGAAAATGTGTGAATGCTAATTACTAGTCACTCTAATTCTTTTGATGCAACCAACTGGTCAGTCGAACTATTGAGGTGCAGAGCATACGGAATGGTGTCTTGGTTATTTTTAATAGTTTTTAACACTGCTTTTTTATATGGAACATAAAGAGATGCAAGAAATTGAAAGCTTTCTAATTACTACCTATCAATCTCTTTTCTGACTCATTACACGGGGAAGCCCTTGTCCATGAGTCGTAGTCCGGAAATGCATAGGGGTTAGTGTTTGTTTTACGAAAAATGAAATAAGGAAAGCAAAAGGAATTTTGATTGATCTAACCTATTTGCAAAATACGAAAACTATTCTAAAACTTACAGATAAAAAGCAAAATAAACAAACCAAACAAGGACAAATACAAGCTTCCTCCAAATGAGGAACAAGGGTGTGGGAGTTGTAATCCCACTTGCTCTTTTATCACATTTTATTACAATATTTTGTAGAAGAAGTGCTTTTGATCCTTTGGAAACTGGATCAAAAAGCTTACAAAAGTTTAAAAGAAATGGGAAAAGAAGAAGAGGGAAAGAAAGAAAGGAGTAGGAATAGATCTTTGATGGTTCAAATCTTCAAAGGAGCTTCCAATTGTCCACTTTCTTGTAAACTAAACATAAAAAACAGCAAACTAAAAAGATAAAAGATTAGTGGATTAGTCCAAATTTTACATAAAAATTTACACTACTTTAGTACTTGTAAATATTGGAAAATTTTGAAACTTTTAAGTACTAAAGCAACTAATTTTTTTAGATCTAAACTAAAAACGAAAACTTGAAGCTTTTAGATCTAAACTAATGCAAGTAAATAAGAATGATAAAACTCTTTACATCTGATTTTACTTGCAAAAATAAAGTAACAGAGAAAAAGAAGTTGCAGTTTTGTAGAAAGAAGTTGAAGCAGCCCCTCAAGCTTGAATCTCTTGAAAATCTTGGAGGTTTGAACGTGAAACAAGCAGTGCTTTAAACCGGATCCAAGAAAAGGAGATGCAACTAAGCTCAACCTTTTACTTGGGATGATGACTTCCAAAAACTCTTATCACACTTGCAACGGAAAATATTAGATATGGTACCTTTTACAGTTAGAAACCAAAAATACATGAGCTACAACTTAATAAAACATGCCTTCTCAAATCACTAAGAGTAAAAGAGTAGGTAAATAAATTGACAACTACAAATATTTACTTTGTGCTATGGAAGAACCCTCTAAGCCATATCTCTTATAAAGTTAAAATAAGCATGAAAGAACTGTATCAGTATCACCTCATTCACAAAGCATATGCACCAAAAATGTCACACCTCATAAGCCTTTGAACCCTTCAACTTCATTCAAATAGCAAAAGAAAAAATAATACATGAGCAGAGGTTCCTTGCTTCTGTACAAATGGAGAGCAAGACCTTGCTTTTATAGGAAAAATGAGAGCAAACCCCAAGGTGGGGCTAATTTTCCAAGTGTTGGAGCATTTTGAGATGATTGAGGGCGAACTAAAGTGAACTACAGGTGGTAGGCATCACCTCTAACAAGGTAGGTCACCCCCCCCTTTCTTTTTGAGACACATATACAACAACAATTGAGATTTTTCATGGATAAATATGCCCCCTTAAGGAGAAATTGGCCCCCTCATGGATATGATTAGAATCAGCTTGATTTGATCTCCAATTAACTCCAACATCATCCTTAGTTGAACCGGAACATGTCTGGGACAAACTCCCACTGATTTAGGGATGTGTTTTTTCTCCATATTTTCTCTTTTTATACTTTTTTATTCAATTTTTGTCTTTTCCGGAGAGAATGTCACTTAAGTGATAAATAATCACTTAAAACTTAGGAAAAGTAGGTTTTGGGGTAAAGTGAGTGCTTTGAGTTTGAAAACTAGCACCCCCATGGAAAATTTGGCCCCCTACCCACACTTTTATGACACTTTGAATTTTTACAATTAACTTATAAAAAAATTAACACATTTTAACGAAAAAAATTTGTATTCTCCAAAATTTTAAAAAAAAAAACTAAGGGTGACCTAATGCATGTTCATAATGACTCAAAAATGGTGACTAGAATGGTAATATACATAAACACATAGACTTTAATAAACTCCTAATCCTAACCACAAAGGTGAATACTGCAGCTTTGGAGGTTTGAGTGAAAAACTTGGAAATTATATGTCACTGATAGCAACATATAATTAACAAGGAAAAAACACTCTAGACTACAACATTGATAGCTAAGTCTAAGCTGGCCAATCCTTTTACAAAAAGTCATCATGCTACGTCAACTGATTACATTTTCCATGCAGGGTATGAACATCAAAATTTGGCCCTAAAAGGTCTTCTAAACTTTTGAGCACTAAGAATGAACAAGGTACTTGTTCACAACTCGGTGGCTCATTGAAAATCCACTTAAGTGCAACTTTAGTGGATAACATTCAGTTGAAGCTATGGGACGTGTGCTTGATCTAGTCTTCAAGCAAGGAGAGGATACAAGAACTCCAAAATCTCTTATTTTTATAAGCTGTAAAAGCATCTCAACTTGACAAGAAAACCTTAGTAGCACAAGCATTATAAGAACCAATGAACCATAAGTTGCTTTATTCAAAGGAACAAATAAAACTAACTAATGAAAGATAGTATTATTTTTAAGTACAAAAAAAGAAATGCAGCAAGTAAATACTCACTTTAAGGAACTTATTTTCCTACTCTAAGCATGATAAAATAAACATCTTAGGTAAAATCAAATATCCAATGAAACCAGCTAAGCATTTTATCAACTTTAAAGTTTTTTGCCCTATCTTTGGTTACTATCCAAAGTAAGGACATTTTTATTAAAAAAAGCAAACCTGCATGATGATCCAGAATGGGCGGGTTGGATGGGGAATTATAGGCATGAATAACGTCATCAAATTGTTTCCCAAACTGGTAGGTGCTCACACAAGCTTCTTCTATCTAAGCTTGGATAGGACTAATTTGCATATATGCATGATGAGGCTGTAAAATTTTCTCAGAGGTCTCCACTCACTCTGAGAAGTTCAAATATTCAACATGGCTACAATATTCACTAATCCCGGATGATATACACTTCTATCTAAATTAGAATTTGCAGCACATGAACATCCATACAACTCATAAACCAGTAATCACACAAAATGTTGAAATGTTGTAACTTCAAAGAATATTCTATTGTATTTTATTATTGTAACTTATTCGAAGATGTTTTATTCCTCCGTCAAGATGTTATTATTGTATTTGGTGACTAGACCTCATAGAGTCATGAGGTAAAACCTCCCTTGTAAGTTGGATCGATAGAACCCTCCAGAAAGTAATATTATATTGTTTTGAGTCTTCCTAGGTAAGTCAACCCAGTTAAGTTTTTTGGGGAAAAAGTTAAGTGGAAGATAGATAAAGTATAAATAGGAGTGATGTGCTCCTCATTTGGACACACACCCTCAATTGTGTAATTCCCATAGGAGATAGGATAATTTTATTAATGTCCACTAATGACCACAAAGTAGGTCAACGGGACTGTCGGTTACAATGATGTTCAAGCATATGGGAGGACTAAACGGTCTCCCTTAGAAAAAAATACAATACAAGAAGTAAAGTAGAAAAGAAAAGAAGTAAAAGTGTACAAGGCGAGTTGGGTTGTAGCATGGGAGAGCTCTCGCCCCAGTCTCAACACTGTAACCTTACACAAGGGCGAAGAAGCTCACATTAGGGGAATTTTGAGGTCTAAAATGGGCCTCATAAGAGATATAATAAAATATTATGAGTTAGGGATTTTGTGGAGAAGGTATATTTACAACTCATCTCTTACACTATAACCAATGCAACTATGGTTAAGTTAAATTGAAAAGAAGTCTAAAATAAAACCAATAAAAAAATCATCTTTGATATGACTAAAAATAAAGTACTTTTGAGTACATCAATTACTTTTGAATATAATATGATTGATATGACTAAAAGCAAAGTACTTTTGAGTATATAAATTACTTTTGAATATAATATGATGAATGTACTTATAAAGTAATGTACTCATAAAATAAAATATATTAATTTTGAAATTTGAAACATAAGTTACTTCTTCAACTCAAAATATGTTTATAAACCATGTATTTATAATTTTGAATTTTAAACATAAAGTTAAATTTAAATGAATAAATTGTCATTTCTTTTATATATATATGTTAAAAATAAAAATTAATTTTAAAATATAAATATAAAACTATAAATTAAAAAAAAACACATTTTTTAAATTTGTTTTTCATATTTTTAAATCACCTTTAAAGTCACGTGTAAACTCATTTTTAATAGTTTCTTGTGATATATATTATGTATATTATATATCATTTTTAATGCAATAATTAATAACATCATTAAATAAAAAAAAAATTAAAAAGTGTTAATATTGGAATGAAGGAATAGTACATAAATTTCTACCACGAAAAAGTTTGAGTTAATATTAAGCAAATGGGATTATATGTAATAAACATTATTATTATATGTAATACAAATTATAATAATATAATATCTTATTATGATATAATAGTTCATTCAAATTGCTACATTAAGGTTTTATGCATGTGTATTTGGTTTTGTAACTTGAATGTACATGTCTAATTTATGTTGGTATAGATGTAGGTGTTTCAAAAGTTAAAAGGTGATAGTAAAATATGAACCTTGAATAATACCTAAATTTCAAAAAACAAAGGTATTAATATTAAAATTCAATCAGATGAGAATATATATAGTAATTTATTATAGTATAATATTTTTTTTATAAAATAAATAAATACATATTTTATATTTAAATAATATTATAATAGATTATTATATATAGTAAGTATTTAAAAAACAAAACTATTAATCATCAAATTGTTTTTATTATAAGATGTTAAGTGATTTTGATTTTAAATCAAGATTTGACATATATATTTTAAATATTGAAAAAGTAAATCCATAATTTTAGTTTTGAATAGAGCATTTACTTTTTTTATGTTTGTAATTTATTTTATATTGAAATATAAAAAAGTAATTAAATTTGAATAAAACATTTATTTTTTGGTATTTGTAATTTATTTTATATTGACATATAAAGAGTACTTTTATTTCTAAGTACTTTAGTACATTTATATTATATTCAAAAATAATCTATGAGTACTATTTTCATAATGAGTACTTTACTTACAATATTGATATAGTTAACTATGGGTTTTCACTCACCATTTACAATTTAACAAATAAGCATCCTTAACTCAACCAATACCACCTCAACTACTATAGATGATGTCATCCTCTAGAATGTGATTGGTTCTTTTAAAGTGAATTTTGATAGTACATTTTTTGTTTTGAGACCCATTTTTTATCTCAAAATTCCCCTAATGGATGGGCAGGATCCGAGAGCCAACACGACCGAGGATGGTCGAGTACTCCTAACATCCGAGACTGAAAGAGGAAAACTGAGGGAAGTGCAATAGTGTCTGTTGTCCAGAATAGGAGCTGGTGGGCGCGGGGCGTCCTCTGGAGTGATGTCGGTGAGGTCTAGAGAGAAAGAGAGATATCTGCAAGGAGAAGGAGCACTTGTTTGGGGTTTTGTCTTTGTACTTTTGATCATCTACATTGAGGAAGTTTTTGTTGGGTTTTCTTCCCTTAGAGGGTTTCCCAGTATAAATCGGTGTCTATCTTGTGATTGTCTTTCTTTCAGTCATCCTGTATATGATATTGTTGTAAAATTGAATTGAATACTAATGTTATATAACTTAGCATATTGAATCTTAATATGGTATCAGAGCTAGCCTGAATAGGACAGCTTTCACAAGGTGAAACTCTCTCTCTCCTCCCTCCGCCAAGAAATTAGGGTTTCTGTCAAAGTTGGAATTTTGGAGATATGATTACATAGAAAGTTGCACATCCCTACGGTGCATCTACAAAGCCTTATATCGAAATTTTTAACTGGGTAGATCTTCGGGAAAGTCAAACCCTAGTTTGACTTTGGACCAAAAAACTGCAGAAACTGCAGATCAGAATTTCGCAAGTCAATTTTGAGAGGTGAAAAATTGGAAACTCCAGAAAAAAAGTTTACCAATCAATTTGCCTCAGTCAAGCGCATCTCCTGGTAAGGTCAGTTTTGCTTTTTGAGAAATTTCATTTTTTGGTAACCTCCTGGATAAGATGGCCCTAAGCACTAAGCTTGAAGATAAGCTAGAAGGCATAGAGAATTTTCAACCATGGAAATATAGAATTGGCCTCATTCTTAGAGAGAGGGATCTTACCAAATACATCAAGGAAGAAGTTGCAGAACCTGAAGAGGATGAAGCTAAGGAGAAGCACAAGAAGAACTTGATTAGGGCAATGAGAATCATTGTTAATTCTATCAAAGACCACTTGATTCCTCAAGTGTCCTCCACGGAGACCCCACAGGAAATGTATGATGCCCTAGCCAGAATGTATGAAGGAAGGAACATCAATAGAAATATGAATTTGAGAACTCAATTGAAGAGTACCAAGATGTACCAAGGAGAATCCATCCAAGGCTACTTCACAAGGGTCTCCTAGTTCAAGGAACAACTAGAAGCCATTGGAGACTCCCTTGATGAAGATGAGCTACTTATGACTGCTCTCAATGGTCTCACTAGACCTTGGGATTCATTCATCCAGACTATGTGTGCCAGAAAGGAAAGCATGAAATTCGACATTGTATGGGAAGATTGCATTCAAGAGGAGGCTAGAGTAGCCAATAGAGAAGCTCTACTTAAAGAAGATGATCAATCCCTAGCCACCCATACCAAGAGAGGAAAAAGTCAATCTAACTTCAAGAAGGAAAGCCACAAGGAGTCTCAACCTTCCAAGAAGTTCCAAAGGACAAGAGGAAACAATCCAAGAAGAAACTACTCCAACTTTCAATGTTTCAATTGTGACAAGCTAGGACACATTGCCATAAATTTTCCATTGAAGAAAGAAGAATACAAGAAGAGGAACAACAACAAAAGACATCATGCACACCTAGTTGAAGATGAAGATGAAAAAGAAGAGGAAGGGCCTCGAAGAAAATAAGCAAAAGAAGAAGATGCAGAAGAATATGTATTATTCTTTGCACTCTCTGGGTCTATGACACCACGAGAAGATAAATGTCTTATTGATAGTGGTGCTTCAAAGCACATGACAGGACAAAAGAAAACTCTGTCAAAAACTTGAAGAGAAGAACTCTCTCTTCTCAGAAGGTATCATAAGGAGATGACTATCAATATCCTATCAAAAGAATTGGTGAAGCAAGCTACAAGCTTGATTCTGGAACCCCCATGAAGATGAATGAAGTCTTATATGTACCAGGTTTGAAGAAGAAGTTACTTTCTATCTCATCATTAGATAAGAAAGGATATAGGATTGCATTCATAGATGGACAAGTGCTTATGTCGCCCAAAGGAAAATCAATTGAAGATGCAGTTGTCATTGGTGAAGAAGAAGGCGGCTTATATAAACTCAAGGGACATTCAGAAACAACCCTTGTTCATGAGACCACTAGCCCAAGTGAATTATGGCATAGGAGGCTTGCTCACATCAACTACAAAGCACTACCCCATGTGAGCAAAGTAGTGACGGGTTTACCAGATTTAAAGATCGATCATGAAGGCATTAGCAAAGGATGTGCAAAAGGAAAGAATATCAAGAATCCATTTCTGAAGAGTGAGACAAAGACTAAAGAATGGTGTTGCAGAAAGAAAGAATAGGACCATTATGGAAGCAGTGAAGACAATCTTACATGATCAAGATCTTCCAATCTATCTATGGGCTGAAGCAGCAAGGACGACAGTTTATGTACATAATAGATTATCCCATAGTGCCCTTGGATTCAAGACTCCAGAAGAAATGTTCACAAGAAAAAAGCCTGAAGCGAGCCACCTCAAGATATTTGGTTGCCCAATATATGTTCACATACCAGAAGAAAATAGAACCAAGTTGTACCCTTTCGGAAAGAAGGAAATATTTGTTGGATATTGTGAAGTCTCCAAAGCCTTCAAAATATACATTCCAGGATTCCATCACATGGAGATTAGTAGAGATGTAACATTTGACGAAGAAGCAGCTCTCAAGAAATCCAGAAAGTGTCAACATGAAGAAGTATATGAAGAAGATGTACCTCCCAGAAACACAGAAGCTACACCCTCCCCCGAAGATGAAACACCAGAAAACCATGATATGCTAGAACCTCAAGAACCTCCCACTATGATTATGTCACGAAAGAGAAAACCTGCTTGGGAAAGAGAAATTATACAAGAAGCAGAGAAGTATGGAGCTCGAGAAGGCTCCACAAGAGTAAGCAAGAAGCCAAAGCCATTTTCCAGTTTTGTGAATTTGATGTGTGATCTTGTAGATCAAGAACCTAGCAGTTATGAAGAAGCTATACAAAAGAAAGAATGAGTAGAAGCAATGACGGAAGAATACCAATCAATAATGAAGAATGATGTTTGGGATATAGTTCCCAAACCAGAAGGCAAAAGTGTCGTATCTTCCCAAGTGGATCTACAAGATAAAGCATGTAGTTGATGGAAGTATTGAGAAATACAAGGCAAGGTTTGTGGCTAGAGGATTCTCTCAGAAAGAGGGAATTGATTTTGAAGGAAACCTTTGCGCCAGCAACAAGGTACACTTCCATTAGAACCATCATGGCACTTTCATCCATGATGAAGTGGAGTTTACACCAGATGAATGTGAAGACAGCTTTCCTGGATGGTGTTATTGAGGAAGAAGCGTACATAGAACAACCACAAGGATTTGAAGTTGACGACAAACGGACTCATGTATGCAAGTTGAAGAAAGCTCTGTATGGATTGAAGCAAGCTCCTAGAGCTTGGTATGGAAGAATAGATAACTTTTTTACGAGCTTGGGATTTACCAAAAGTAAAGTTGACCCTAACTTTTACTTTAAGGTTATGGATAATGAACCTGTCATATTATTGTTATATGTGGATGATTTATTTCTGGCAGGAAATGAGAAACAGATTGTAGAGTGCAAGAAGAAGCTCCCTGAAGAATTTGAGATGAAAGACCTTGGATTGATGCACTATTTTCTAGCTCTAGAACTATGGCAGAACCTAGAAGGAATCTTTCTCAACCAAGGAAAGTATGTTGTGGAAATCCTAACAAGATTTGATATGTTGGAATGTAAAGCCATGGCCACACCCATGGATACCAACCTGAAGTTGTTAGCTGATGAATTGTCAGAGTTAGTGATATGACTCAGTATAGACAGATTATTGGGTCATTGGGTCAGTATCTAATTGAGCCTAGACGTGTTCACCTGGTAGTTGCAAAGCATGTGATGGGGTGCCTGAAAGGTATGATAGACTTTGGCCTATACTATGTTGAAGATCTTGACTACAAATTGTATGGTTATACAGATGCAGATTGGGTTGGAAGTGTCTCAGATAGGAAGAGCACCTCAGGTGGATGTTATTGTCTGGGATCCGCCATGATCTCATGGTTCAGCATGAAGCAGTCTAGTGTTTCTCTCAACACAGCTGAAGTATAGTATATTGCAGCTTGTTCTGCTAGTTGTGAAGCCATATGGCTTCGAAAATTGATGTCAAGTCTATTTGACCAGGAGTTGGATATCACAGTGATTCTATGTGACAACCAGAGTTGTATAAAGATGACGGAGAACCCAATGTTCCATGACAAGTCAAAGAACATAGAAATCTAGTATTTCTACATACGGGATATGGTACAGAAGGGAGCTATAAAGCTCTAGTATGTCAGCA
Source organism: Pseudotsuga menziesii (assembly GCA_001517045.1). NCBI lineage: Eukaryota > Viridiplantae > Streptophyta > Pinopsida > Pinales > Pinaceae > Pseudotsuga > Pseudotsuga menziesii. Next base: position 466,918 of record LPNX010924252.1, on the reverse strand, counting down.
CTAATGAGCAAGTTGTTGATGTGTTGACTAAGCCTCTGTCTCGTGTAAAGCTTGAATACTTCCGTGACAAGCTTGGTGTGGTTTGAAAGTACCTTCCTCGAAAGGGGGAGCAGGGATGATGATGTTGCAGTCGGATTGTATCATCCCTGGACATTAGTCCTAAAGTGATCCCCGGACTTTTGTCTCCGTGATGTGGTTGGGATTGTATCATCCCTGGACATTAGTCCTAAAGTGATCCGCATAATTTTGTCTCTGTGGTGTGGTTGGCATTGTATCATCCCTAGACATTAGTGCTAAAGTGATCCGTAGACCTTTGTCTTCGTGATGTGGTTGCTATTGTATCATCCCTAAACATTAGTCCTAAAGTGATCCGTAGACCTTTGTCGCAGTGATGTGGTTAGGATTGCATCATCCTTGGACTTATGTCTTAAAGTGAGAGGGATTGATCATCCTGTAATTGGATCATGTGTGTTGTAGGTTATGTTGTTGCAGATGATGTTGCGGCTAATCGAAAAATCAAGTGTTGATGTAGACGATCGAGTGATCGAGTGCTGCAAAAGATGAAGATTAAAGATGAAGACTTAGTGTTGTAGAAGATGATGCTCCAGTATTGATGATATTGAAGATGTTCAGTAATTGTTCCAGTTATCGATATTGTTGAATAAAACTTCCAATGATTTATAGATGTATCTCCTTGATGTTGTTGATGATGCTTGCTCTCCTTTCTCCTACAATTGATGCTAATGATGCTCTCTCTCCTTGCTCCTACAGTTGATACTGTTGTTGTCAGTAGAATACCCTTCTCGTTAAGGGGGAGTGTTCGAATATTGTAACTTCGAAGAATATTCTATTGTATTTTATTATTGTAATTTATTTGGAGATGTTTTATTCCTCAGTTGGGATGTTATTATTGTATTTGGTCATCATAGAGTCATGAGGTAAAACCTCCCTTGTAAGTCGGGTCGATAGAACCCTCCAGAAAGTAACATTATATTGTTTTGAGTCTTCCTAGGTAAGTCAGCCCAGTTAAGTTTGTTGGGGTCGACCTAGTAAGGGAAAAAGTCTAGTGGAAGATAAAGTATAAATAGGAGTGATGTGCTCCTCATTTGGACACACACACTCACTTGTGTAATTCGCATAGGAGAGAGAGAGAGATATCTGCAAGGAGAAGGAGCACATGCTAGGGTTTTGTCCTTGTACTTTTGATCATGTATATTGAGGGAGTTTTTGTTGGGTTTTCTTCCCCTAGAGGGTTTCCCAGGATAAATCGGCGTTTATCTTGTGATTGTGTTTCTTTCAACGATCATGTATATGTTATTGTTGTGAAATTGAATTGAATACTAATGTTATATATCTTAGCATATTGAATCTTAACACAAATGACTCAGTACATGATGGTTTTTTAGGAGTTTTTTGAAAGAAGATAAAATCAATACTCAACAAGATACTGGAATATCAAAAGATTAAACTCAACATCATGAAATTAAAATGGCATTCAGAACATAAATGATACTGAAAGAAATTATGTGGTTGGAAGTAACCAGTGCCAAATGGAGTCAAATAAAGTGTTGTTGAAAGACTATAAATGTTTTGCAGTGTATCTTGGTTCGTTTTAAATTAAGTGGAAGGATGAGTGGATTAAATCGGAAGGAACTCCAGATATACCAAATGGTATGAGGAGTATGTCCAAACTCATCAAGTGTGGCTCCACACGAGAAAATGTGGGCTAGATGGAGTCACGGGGGTGTGTCCAACACTACACCAAACGAGGGTGTAGCCTGACAGGGCCTCGCAGCCACTTTCTAATGGTTCCCACTTCCTTTATGAAATTTCCCCACACGAGAAAAAGCTCGAGGCATTGGATTTTTGCCTTGGCAAGTTTATTGAAAATGTGTGATTGCTAATTACTGGTCACTCCAATCCTTCTGATGCAACCAACTGGTTGGTCGAACCGCAGAGGTGCAGAGCATACGGAATGGAATCTTGGCTATTTTTAAAAGTTTTTAACAATGCTTTTTTATACGGAACATAAAGAAATGCAAGAAATTGAAAGCTTTCTAATCACTACCTACGAATCTCTTTTCTGACTCATTACTCAGACAAGCCCTTGTCCATGAGTCGTAATTCGGGAATGCGTAGGGGTTAGTGTTCGTTTTGAAAAAAGTAAAATAAGGAAAGCAAAATGAAATTTGATTGATCTAACTTATTTGCAAAAAATGAAAACTATTCTAAAACTTGCAAATATAAAGCAAAATAAACAAACCAAACAAGGAAGGATACAGGCTTCCCCCAAACGGAGGAACAGGGGTGTGGGAGTTGTAATCCCACTTGCTCTTTTATTACAATATTTTTTTGAAGAAGTGCTTTCGATCCTTTGGAAATTGGATCAAAAAGCTTACAAAAGTTTAGAAGAAATGGGAAAAGAAGAAGAGGGAGAGAAAGAAAGGAGTAGGAGTGGATCTTTGATGGTCAAATCTTCAAAGGAGCTTCCAATCATCCACTTTCCTGTAAAATAAACATAAAAACCAGCAAACTAAAAAGATGAAAGATTAGTGGATTAGTCCAAAATTTACATAAAAATTTACACTCCTTTAGTACTTGTAATTATTGGAAAATTTTGAAACTTTTAAGTACTAAAGAAACTAATTTTTTAGATCTAAACTAAAAATGAAAACCTGAAGCTTTTAGATGCAAACTAATGCAAGTAAATAAGAATGATAAAACTCTTTGGATCTAATTTTAGTTGCAAAAATAAAGTAACCGAGAAAAAGAAGTTATAGTTTTGTAGAAAGAAGAGGAAGTAGTTGCTCAAGCATGAATCTCTTGGAAAGGTTAGAGGTTTGAAGGTGAAACAAGAAGTGTTTTAATCCGGAACCAAGAAAAGGAGATGTAGCTTAGCTCAACCTTTTCCTTGGGATGATGACCTACAAAAACTAAGAAAAGGAGATGTAGCTTAGCTCAACCTTTTACTTGGGATAATGACCTGCAAAAATTCTTATAACACTTGTGCAAGATTCCCGTCAACTGAACCCATGAGTCACTTATGGGCCAGGAGTACCCGTTGGTGTTGTGACATGAGCTAAGGTTGGCTAGTTTCTTGGGTGGTATTAGCTAGGCTCGAAGCAAGGTTTGCATGTGCTTATATATATTTATGGACAAATCATAGGTACTCCTCCTTTGTAAGAGGTAATGCCTATATTGTTGTGATCGCCTTAGATGTGGTCGTGTCATTACTGGCACTCAGAAGGCGTATCTAGGGCCGACATCTCTATTTCAACCTATCAAAGAAAGTACTAATGTGCTTAAATGATAAATTTAAATGAAAAGAGAAAAGTTGGCATTACTAGTGTTTCTAAACACTTTCTCATGGCCATGCTGTGATTAGTAGTGTTTCTAAACATTGCGAGGCCATTATATTTCCAGACTTGTTAGAATTGAATGAATGCCTCCAACTCAACTTACCCTATTTGTGAGACACTGCCCTTCCCTAGTGTCTTCCTATCTAGTGCATGTCATGGTGATCTCCTATGTCCCTTCCACTATGAGAGATAATAGAGTTTGTCCACACAAGTCAAACTTCACTTGACCAAGCTTGTCACTGTTTCCACCTCACCCAAGGTAAGTGAGGGATGGTCTATCTTGTACAAGGGTGTGAATGTAAACCTGAGACCATGTTAAGGACTTCAATTGCATGTTTTTAATTATGATCACCACTGCTGCATGTCGCTAATGATTTTGTCTGCTACTAATATAATTTGGAATGTACTATTAACACCTTATGCAAGCAAGGACGAACAAACTCCACTAAAACAGCGAGAGTAGTTTCCTGTAGATCGGTGAGGACGTGGATTTAGCAGGAGAGGGCGCCCTGTGCGCGTTCCAACTGGGGGTGGGGGCAGCAAACCCCCCTGATCGATCCATGGCAGCTGCAACATCCTGGAGCCTCTCTCATGAGGGGTGCAACGACGGCATGGGCAACCTGGAAGGAGGGAAAGATGGGCAAGGAATGGGGAGGAGATCGGGCCAGGGAGGCTGCCTCCCGAAGGCTCATACGATCCCAACAATCCAGATTTGATTGGATGTGATCCGAGAGAAAATTGAGATGTGGAAGGAAAAGGCACTAATCGAAAAGTTTGTGGGGGTTTGGCCCAAGGAGAAAGATTTGGTCCGGTGGATCCAGGGCACATGGAAACTGAAAGGCCATTATGATCTCTAGCTAGGTTTAAGAGAAATATGATGCTAGACTCTAAAACTTTCGGGCAACTTTCGTACCTGTTTCAGCGTTTTGTGGAGTTTCAGGCACTGGAACGAGGGTTGGGTGGATGTTTCATATAACATAGGTGGCATATTTATAAAGAATAGTTGAATGATCAAAACAAGCAATCCATAACACATGCACATTGAACAAGGATGATCATCATCTCATTCTTTGTAATTGAGTCAGTCAGGGCACACACAGCATCAAACTTGATTACCTAACAGGTCAGTCGCACCAACCCTTTGATTTGTGATGTGTCACTGACAAGGAACACTGTGTCATTGAGGTGGCACACCCTATCCTCTGTTGATCTGTCTGCTGAATTGATACCAAGTAGATCAGGTGTTGATATTGGGTTGTTGGCATGCTAGATATTAGGTAGTGGTGGTCACATGCAATACATTGAGCAAGATGAGGAACGGTTGTTGGTTATGTAGGGGGGCATCGCAATGAGTTTGAAGCTTGGTTATGTAATTGTTCTGGCACGTCGAAGACTAAGAATAGCCTAGCACAGACCAAATACATGTTTTAGAGTCTAGCATCATATTTCTATTAAACCTACACCAAATTTTTTATTAGATCTATATAGCCTTGTGCTGAACTTACTGTGTGGTTTGTCCCACTAGGTTACAAAAATATGATGATAATTTTGTAAAAGTGCATGTAACTAAATTAGAAACTGGCTTATCTTTGAAATTTGGTTATGATCAATCAATGTTGAAACTGCTAAATTACAAACATATATAAAAAATAGAGGTGATTCTGAACTGTTGTAACAAAACCTGGGTTCACTTTATTAATACAGGATTCATGGAAATCATCCCAGAAATTGTATAGGTTACTATAATGAATCTATAATGGCTCTACATATCCAAAAACTAACAAATTTACAAAACAATATTATAGAAACTACATATTTAAAAACAACTTGTTGAAAAAGGAATCAAATTATAAATAAAAAAAGATAATTATATCAATATGACTTGTTAATAGACGAACAGTAACACCAATATTCTATGTTCAACATACTGCGTATTAGTGAATTATATCAAAACAACTGTAATATAAGGATAGGAAAGTCCAACCTTTTTCATTGACGATAGAAACTTTGCATTCACCATGCCCACCTGCCATGCAAAGCTCTAAAATAAGGTTGCTTGATACCATTATCTACCTTCCAAGTGCTGCTTATTATATTTCAGACTATGGTTAACAGGAAATGAAGAAAGGCCATGGTAGAGTTGAACTTTACTGTCTCTGTAGTCAATGTGGCACAAGTAACTACTATATCTGCTCGACTTGCAAAGTCATAGAGGCACTCATTGCCACCTTTCTCATCAATCAGGTCATCCTCAATGTTTCCATTGTCTGTGCTTTGAGTTGGATAAGTATCAAGGGAATCTGCATACAGTTGTGGTGTTACTGTGGAATACAACACAGCAGATACAATATATCCAAGGTTTATCATTTCCATGTCATACCCCGTTTGTTCAAATCCAAAGAAGATTTTGAGCCCCAACGCCGTCTAGTAGCAAGAACTTTAACACCAAAAGGTCTTAAACGAACTGCAAGGTCCTTCCCAATATTTCCATATCCAAAAATGAAAACCTGTAAATACAATAATTGAAAGTCATATACGCATGACAATGTGCAGAAAAATGAGCTTTCTAATTCAGAGTCAAACTAGGCAGAATGTTGGAAGGATAACTACAGAATTTACATGCATTTTGGACAATCAGCAACCTTTATAGCAGATGAGGTCAAGCCTACAGTCCTAATCAAGTGTAACAATAATTGAGACAGGGAGCATGTGAAGTTAAAAATTCAAGTTAACCTTCTCCAAGTAGATGGCAAACTCTAAACTTGTAGCCTTATCATTGTTTCAATCTAGTACATGAAGCAGACCTCTCTACCATCAAAGGGGGAGAGAAAAATAGTAAAATATGTACAAGAAGCGTGAAGACAGGGGTAGTCGTCCCAAAAGAACCACAAGAAAACAGTACATTCACAGGGGAAGTCAGCACAAGCTAAGGGGGAGCACCCTTTTTGTCCTTGATGTCAAAGGGGGAGAGATAAACAGTAAATCAAAATAAAATACATAAAGCCTTGAAGATAGGGGAAGCATGATTGTTTTACTAAGTTGCTATCAATGACAAAGAGGGAGATTGTTGGAAGTTTTGTTGCCATTGATGTCAACAAAGATCTTGAAATGTCTTAATGATTGAAGCAATAATGATGTCACTTTTGCAAAAAGGTGAAGTGTCAAAAGAAGCCTCGAAGTATAACAATGTCAACATTAAGGGAAGAAGAGAATCACTAAAGAGTTGAAAGAAACACTAGAAATGTTGACATAATAGTGAAATGCTATGAATTCAATATAAATATGCTACTAGACACATGCAAATTGAGAAGACGGCCCTCCATGGTAACCTAAACATGTACAATGATTAAACAAGAGAGACCATAAGTCGGCCATAAGTCGGCCCTGTTTTGGAACTGCATTACCGAGAATATCAATGTGTTAGGTCGGCCCAGTAAAAGGGAATTTTGAAGAGACTCACAAAGAAAAGCAGGTCAGCCCTGTTGAACAGAAGGATAAACTTTAAAGAAAGAGTATAAATAAAAGAGAAATTCGCCCCATGTTGTGTGTAAGCAAGTGAAGTGACAGATGTTAAAGTTTTGGGTTAGATTACGGTTTTTTTTTAAATTAACAACGCACACCAATTCAGTCAATTACTTTGTAACACAAGATAAATTTCAAGATGCAGAACAATACTAAATAAAATTCCAACATAGTGCTAGATGCAAACCAATACAACAGTAGGACAAATTAGAGCATAATTTTCATTTCTTTCAACTTTAGCACTCCTCAATGGTCCCTGTGCTAAAGTTGGTCCTTGAGATGCAAAACATAGTAGCAGCAGTACTAAAACAAAATATAACAGCAGTACTAAAAGGTTAGTTGAGATCTGGTTTGGATATGCCTTATACTCGGACACTTTTGGACTCAGCTCTTGTCACTGTAAGGACAAGTTGCCAAAAGGAACAAATGACATACCTTGAGAGAGAGAGAGAGCTGTAGGTTAAGGTTAGATACAGTAGCAAGTAATATGACCCAGTCACCAAAAGTGAAAACCCCAGTAGTGACACTCAGCCCCAAACACTGTTAGGTACTAGCAGGATTACAACCAGCTCAAGAAGATTGACACAAGTCACAGTTCAGATCAACCCAACAATGTCAAGTCTGAGTCTTCGCAGCCCACAAGGAACACAGCTCTGTCCAAGCTTCCCGCAGAGATCACATCTCTGTCTAAACACCTCATAGAGGTCACAACTCAAGTTCAATGAGCACACATAAGGTCACAGCTCAGCATAGGAGACATCCAAGAATCATAGACCAGGTCTGAACAACCATATAAGGGTCACTGCCCACTCTAATAATCAGCAGAAAGGTTACAGCCCAAGTCTAGGCAGCTAACAATGGTCACGGCCCAGACAAAAAATACAATAGGTACCAACACAAACTCAACCACAGAACAAGCCATAGTAAATAACAGATCAAAAACAGGTCACAAATCAGTCAAAGGCATAGGGATCATAAATAAGGTCACGTAACAGTCCAAGGAACACAAACACAGTCATGGCCCAGCTCAATGAGTAGAAAACAATCACGGCCTAGCTCAAGGAGCATAGAAACAGTCATGGTCCAGCTCAAGGAGCACAAAATAGTCACGGCTCAGTTTAGGAGCAACCACAAACAATCACGTAACAAATCAGTCCAAGGCATAGGGATCATAAATAAGGTCACGTAACAGCCCAAGGAACACAAACACCGTCATGGCCCAGCTCAATGAGCAGAAAACAGTCACGGCCCAGCTCAAAGAGCATAGAAACGGTCATGGCCCAGCTCAAGGAGCACAAAACAGTCACGGCTCAGTTTAGGAGCAGCCACAAACAATCACGGCCCAACATAAACAGTAGCAGCAGATAGGGCAAGAGAGTGAGGCTGAGAAAGAGGTGGTGGCAGCCTTGAGATGCTGAGAAAGAGGTGGCAGCAGCTCAAACCAACAACAAAAGCCTAGACGTCAAGCCAAAGATTGCAGCAGCAAACCATAAAACAGTCCCTTGAAGTAGATCTCCAATCTTCTCTTTGTCAAGACATATGTCAAACAAAAAATTCAAGACTTGGATTTATAATCTAACGAGCCTTCTAGAAAGGTCACTTATGTAACCCCTAGGTTTTAGGGTGTTTACCAATAAATATTAAAACATAAAAATAAAAATAGGTTGACTTAGAATAGGGTACCAAAGGTCCAATGGTCTTAAAAAAAAACATAAAGTTAATTTGACCAATGGTCCAAAAATAAAAACCATAAAATTAAGTTGACTTAGGATAGGGTACCAATGGTCCAAAGGTCTTACAAAATAAAAACCATAAATTTAAGTTGACTTAGGATAAGGTACCTATGGTCCAAAGGTTTTACAAAATAAAAACCATAAAATAAAAGTTGTCGTGTTAAAGGTACATATAATAAGAGTGCTAGGACCAAGTAAAAGATAAAAGACCGAAAGTCAACCAAAGGGGTCATAATAAGAAGGTAAGACAACCCTCATACCCACAAGTCCAAGGTGGACAAACAACCCCCTTTTACCCAAAGGACCAACAAGACCAAGGACTTTAATCTTTTCTCTCTCAAGGTATATTGTCACATGTGTTCCATATATATTTTATCATCACAATATAAGGAAGAAGATCCAAACTGGATGATGTGATCCTTTGGTCCTCAGTAATGCTCCTAAGGGTTAGCTAAGAAACCGGATTCGTTGTATACCCCCCTCGTGTCCCGTGGGGAATGAATCGGACACGATTCGTGTCCGACACAAGGGGGATTCGAATCCGAAATCGGGACACGATTTTGCCAACGAATCAGACACGATTTTCAACAAATCGCAATTTTCGGACACGAACCCCCAAAAACAGGACACGTAACCCGCGGAAAGAGACAGTCTAGTTCACTTAAATTTGATTTTTTGTCTTTCTATTTGTCATTTGAAAGGAAGCAATTGATTGAGAGTGAGTTTTATGTGCAGGTGAAGGAGTTTTGAAGGAGATTTGAAGGCTATCCATTGTTTCCAAGCGGTTCCAAGTGCATTCCGACGGTCCTCCATTCTCCCAAAGAATGGTCCTCAGCCCCACACTGAGCTTCAATCCCAAAACTGAATGTTGATCAACCACCTGCAGGACCTACTTGGTCCTTGACCAAGAATCTGCCAAGCCCAAGACCAAGATGTCTTTGTCTCATCCTGCAGGATCTACCCGGTCCTTATGATCAAGCACTGTCTGGTCCCTGACCAAAATTCCCTAGAGACAAATAGGGGCCCTAGCCACATGCTAGGGACTTTGCCATGGCATCAACCTAGGGACTAAGAACCCCAGTAGACTGTTGAGGGGCCTATGGTACCTGCTATGGACTTAAATTGCCTAGATAACTGACCAGGAACCCTAGTTAACTGACTAGGGTGCCATTCATAGAATGGCTCTCGCAGTTGCACTATCTTTAACATGCTCGAGTATATAGCACTTGGAAAAGAGATTCATAGTGTAGGTTAGTTAAGTAAGATCACTTATAAAACCAATAAAACAAACCAAGGCTCTTCTCCCTGTATGCTCTAGACCTTTGCGGCTTGTCTGATCAGTTGGTCATATCAAAATGGGATTAGAGTGCCCAGTAATTAGATTCACATTCTTGAAATTAACTTCCTTCGGCAGAGATTCAGTGTCTTCGACACCTTACCATTTGGGGGAAAATCTTCCAGTGAAGCAAGAACAACTAGTTAGTGACTGTGGAGGTCCGTCAAGATGCACCCTCGTTTGGTGTAGTGTTGGACATGTTATCACATATACATTTGCAGTTGGGCTACCATGATGCAGCATACAGACTTATCTCTTGTTCTATTCCGAGCTACTTTTACATGGGGTATTAGCATGGATCATTACATCTTCAACCATTCCAGAGCCTTGTTCATCAAATTTTCCTTACCATGACTGAGATTCAGGAGTCCATTGAGATGCTTTCGGTGATTACCTAGTTCATTTCAACAGAGCAGTAGTTCATAGTTGGTACACACAGTACAGAAAGGCCCTATCAGTTGGAGACAAGTATATATGGAGAGATGAGGTATATGCTTCTGTGGTTTAGTTTTGCTCTATATGTATGTCAAACACCTATGCTTCTTATGTTAGGATGATTATGGTGACCTATGCTTATATTGTACTAATGCTTAAACTTGTGCCATGACTAATCAAAGAATTTGCTGTGAAGACTGTTTCTCATGCCATGCTTGTACAAATTGTAAACCTTAGTGGTAGGTTGGTCTCATATGTCACTTGTCCCCATCCATCCAGTTCATCCATTTATGATTTCTATTCCATGACTTAAACCGATTGAGACTTGTGAGATTGAAGAACTTTTCCCCATCTTGACCCCTGTACATGATAGACTCCATGTTGTTGTGTGTCTTTGGCTATGAAGTATGTGGCTTGGCCAGTGTGGTTGGGTTCACTGGGAAGTTCTCCTTTAGTCCTCAAAACAAGTGCTCCACCAAACAGTGTTGCTAAAAACACTAAGCATCAGAACACATAAAACCTATATCTAAAAGACGCAAAAGTATAAATGTTTTAAAAGTAGTCAGTGGCCAAGGGGTTGAGCACTCATTCTTTGTATAATGTAAGGCTCATCTGCCCTCCATAGGGGAAGCAAGGAGAGGTGAACCCGTCGGAGCTATGGACTGCTCGCTGGCAGCAGGGCTAAGCCTTAGTCATTTATTGGAGCCCAGAAAGCTTTCCAAGGCACCTGCTCTTGTAAGCTGGCTACTATCTTATGTGAAATGTGAAATGTCTTGATAAAAGGTTAATGATCAAAGGATGAGCACTCACTCTTTGTATAGTGTTCAGCTTATTTGCCCCCACAGGGAAACAAAGTGAGACTAGCCTGCAAAGGCTGTGTCTTTGTCAATACTAGAGCCCAGAAGGCTTCCAGGGCACCTTCCTTTGAAGGTTGACCTATGTTGCAAAGTAGTGCAAAGGAAAACTTCCTAGAGTCTGAAGGAAACAAGCCCCGGTACTTTATCCATTTGTGAGACACCTCCATCCTCTATTGCTATTTGTCACGTATATGTCACTTTGGTTGAGTATATTTGTTGTCATTCAGAGAGATCACAAAGTCAAAGTCAGTCAAAAGTCGTTACCTTTTTCCTTAGCCTTTGTTTCCCATCCTCACCCAATAGTAGCACATTGTTTACCCTTTGATGGCATGAACAAGCAGAATTCCAAAAGGTTCCAAGATCTTTCAAGAGCACAGGTATATCTTTTATTATTATTATTATTGTCACGGTGATTATAAATAACTTGACTTAAGCTTGGCTTTGATATACACCATTGGAGCATTTCTTACCCTGGATGCTTGCACGATCATATGGATACAGTTTCTCAGTGTCTCACCTTCATTTTGGGTATTATGGCTTGGTCAATCCAGTTTGACCAATTTGAGCACGGTTCCCAAGGTAGTGACTCAAAAAACAACATGGTCTATATTTGTTCCAAACATGCCCAGGACCAATACTACGGTTTCAGTTTTGAGAGTTTGGCCTCAGTTCTCCTGAAAGATCATCCAGAGCAGTCAGTTTGCCCCAATTCTCATCCTGGATAGAGTTATGGTGGATTTATCATTTTCCAGAGATTGTACCAACAAAAATGCACTAGGAATTTCACTGAAAAAATCGATTTGGTCTCTTAGGTCAAGGAAATGGCTTGGAATTTTGGCAAATGATGTGTCTCAGCATCTCGGACAGTTGTCATCTCAATTGTCATATGATCCCAGACAGTCTCAGCTCGACCAGTGAGGAAATCCCCCCAAGGACCGCCCCCTCTACTTGGCAAACGATGTATTTCACTGTTATATCATATGATTTGAAGTTGTAAAGGGGCCTAGGGTGAATTAATCCCCAAGTGACCCCCTCTCATGTATTATCATATCACACTTTATGTTATATCGTGACTTTCACTTAGGAGAGGTGTCCTTGAGCAAAGTGCACCCCTCTTTTGACTTAGTCACTTGATCCATGTATTGATCTATGTATTGTTGATCTCCATCGTTGATAATGTTATAATCTCAACCGTTGGATGCAAAAGAAAGTTAAGGTTTACGTCTCTCTCAAACTATTTAAGAGAGGTCACCCCCCCCCATTGTATTCATGAGCTTTGGCACCAGAATTTGAATAAAGAGATTTTTTCTGGGATTAGTCTTCTGTGTTTTTGCAAATGAGTGGATGATTTGATGATTGAAATTGTTATTTTTCTTTACTGAGCTTACTTCAAGATATATCTTACATCTTATTATTTTCCCATTTCATCTGCAAGGAAAGGAGGCGCGCCAAGAGAGAGAGAGAAAGAGAGGGTGCATATGTGGGGCAACTCACCATTTGCCCGGCTCTTGGGTGTCCGAATCAGGGAGTAATTCTTTCTTAATGAATTTTGCTTCCCATCCTTTTCCTTATTATATAGATCCTATTTGTTTGTATGATCTTCTGAATTTTCTCCGATTGGACAGGTTGAAGAGGGCACTTAGGTGATAGATCGAGGCTCAACAAAGTCAAGATACTCTCTGGAAAGGCTCATTTGATCAAGGAGGTATCATTCTTCATCAATTCTGAATCCATCTGCAATATACGTGTAAGTTTCACAGGTAATTTCCCCTTCTTTCATTTTTTGCATGCATTGCCCATTATTGTTTTAACTGAAAACCCCTAATTTAGAAGTTGGAAAAATCACCGGACCAATTTGCAACGGGAATTGGATAATTTGGCAATCTAGGTTTTGTTCGACATACCAAAAAACCTCCTCTCCCTCAAAGACGTCAAGCTTGGACTCCTCTACCCATCTCCAGGCACTGGTTTCAGTCTAGGAGAAAACGCCCCTGTTTGGTTTGCTAGCCATTTTCACTTGGGTATTTTTATTGTCAAATCCTTTTACTCAAGAAGGTGTGTTGAAGGACTAATTTCATGATATCGACCTTGTCCTGGGTATTTTCCATATTTCTAATTAAATCCCCCCAAGGTCCCAAGTCTGATCTTTTGAACAAACACACCAACCCTAGATCTGTTCTAAACTCATTAAGTCATTGATCTAATAGATTCGAGTAACATTCCAATAATCCTTAAACACCCGTACTCGAATCTTCCTTAAATTGTGGCTTACCCCTTAAATCTAGGGTTTCCATCTCTCACCTTACCTATTCATCTTTCTGGGCTTGATCTGGTGATTGGCTGTAGGTATGTCCTTTCGAGACAAGATCAGGTCTCCCCCTTTGTCACTCGGGTATTCAGTGGCATAAAGTGAAGAAATCCCTAACCAACGTGACAACCATCCATCTTTTGGGGGTTAGGGTTTTCGTAGGTCACGGCTTTGGTTTCCTGCGCCCTCTGCCATCCAGTATCGGATTCATCTATCGAGGAAACTATAAGATCTGTGATAACAGGACACACCCCCACAACTCTGATCTAGCCCACTTTCACACATAGGACCACACCTAGTAGATCCGGACTTTGTTCCACGTACTTTAGAAGTATATTGAAACTCCCCTCCCATTAATCAACTCATTTAATAAATTTAAATTAACCAAGAATAAACCCTCCCTTAATTCTCCCTTAATACTCCATGTTTTACTTTATGCAAAATGATGATAATGATGGATGTTATATGTTGTTGAACTGAAATCTTTCATATTGTTGTTGTGGTTGGAAAAAATAATTAACTACCAGATCTTTTAGCTTTCTCTTTTAAAATAAAAGCCTAAGATTTATTTTCATAGGTACCACCCCCATTGGCTTCACTAAGAGTAAACCTAAACACAGGAGTCAAGTTTCAAGTGACAGCAGTTGACTCTGTCTTGCCCCCAAGGACACACCCAATGGCTTGAAGATTTCTGCCATGCTAACCCCAAGGTGTGTATCCAGCGGCAACACTCCTCATAATAAGCATTGAGGGAAGCACTTCTATAAGAGGGGTGGAGTGTTGGGATCCTCTCTAGGGATGTAATGGGTGGTCGAAGGGCCCATTAAAAAAGGCCATTTAATGTCATGTACACAAAGTCCAATATGTTGGTTATTATTAAATAAGACCCACTATGGTAGTTAGAATTGAACAAATTAATCTAACATCATTCAATAAGGACCAATAGCTAGTTAAGAGGTTTTATAAGTACGGTTCTCTTGTCAGTTATAAAAAATAATGGAGTCCTGTAATATTCCCAAAAGTGACATGCGTGCAAACCCTAAAAATGACATGCATGCAAACCCTAAAAGTGACATGCATGCAAACCCTAAAAGTGAGATGCATGCGAACCCTAAAAATGACATGCATACCATCCCAGCATTATTTTAATGATGCATGCACTATTTAAGTCTCCCTCTGCATGCATGCAAGTCAACGGCAAATTAGAAGATAAAGTGACATGCATGCAAGTCAACGGCAAATTAGAAGATAAAGTGACCTAATTAGGTCAAAAGATTAGGGTTTTGCGTAGTTGAACTTTATAAATAGAGGAGAAAGCAAGAGGAGACTTCACTTTTGATTATTATTATTTTGGGAGCTCTTGGATAGCAGCACAGCGTGCAGCACAGCAGTTGGGGTTGGAGACGAAGTCTTCAGTTAACAGGATTTCGGTAGTGAAACATCTGTCCTAGTCTTATTCCGGGTAAGCCATACAGGTTCACCACTTGTTCTTCATTCATTCATCAGTTATCTAGTACATGGTATAGATCGTTGCAGGGACACGGGTGCAGCCGTAAGAGGGGGTTTTCAGCCAAAAAGCCCTAATCAGCTGTTGGGCCTTCAGATCTCAGTTTCCTTCCGAAACTCAGGCATCATTCTCATTAACAGCCAAAATATTAGTGGTAAGTGTTAATTTCTCTCTGTAAACCTCTAACCCTAATTCAGCTATATTTTAGGGCATTTTTGCATGGCGAGTTTGCATGCACAGTTATTTTGCAAATTTGTATGAGGTTGAGTGTGCGAGTCAGCACTATCATAGAACATTAGAGAATATCAGTATTTGGGATATTTCAGTGGTATCAGAGCATAATCTTGGCCAGCTATGGGCACATAGCAATTGAATAAAAGTGCATGTTGATACATGCGTGTACATGCAAGTGCATGTCAGAACAAAGTTTTTCCTTTGCCAGCTTGTGAGAACATGAAGACAATGAGAAGGGTCTTAACTGGAAATTGGCAGAGGTTAGCAGTACTTCAACACTTGCCTCGATATCAGGAGTATCTAGCCTTGGGTGATGATGTATGTGCAGCATTGTCCTTTCAAGATTATTACACCATCAAGTTCGGGATCCAGCCCAAGGATTTGGATGAGGATCTCCTTAAAGACATAGTTGGGGGAGGGAAGAAAGATGAACATGAAGTACAGGTTGAGATTCATTTGGAGTCAAAAATACATGATGTGCAAGGTAATGAGCATAGCAGTCGAGACAGTGATAGTCACGATGAAAAAACAGATTACAAAATAGATTACAACAAATTTTCCATATCAGTGGAGATTTCTGCAGCAGCGAATGTTCAAGCAGAAGAGAAACCCATCTGCTGTTCAAATTCCACAGTCTCTGTGATCGAACAATCAAAATCTCTGAAAACTTCAAATGAACAATGGGCGGATATATGTACAGAATTTGTAACAAAAAATTCAGAAACTGTATTGGAACAAAACTCTGCAATTGAGCTAGACTGTTCAGTAGCAGTGACAGAAGA
>LPNX010924252.1:405247-450333 GCA_001517045.1 Pseudotsuga menziesii | reverse complement strand
ACTTTCCACGAAACAGTAAAACAAATATACTCAATTCTCTCATGCAAGTGCGTACTAAATGTCGGGTGCTATTGTCAGGTACACTCTTCCAAAATAATATTACAAAGCTCTTCAACCTTTTCAAGCTGGTAAGACCAGATATTCTGGAAGAAAAATCTTTCAAAGCCATCTTCAAATGCATCATATCAAGTGAAAATTATCCAAAAATGACAAATAGGAGACATAACATGGGTCCAGATGACAAAATCTTCTGTGGTGAAATGGAGAATTGTCTGCAGAATGGCAGTAAAGAAATGAGAGCTTCTGCTATATGTGATCTTCAAGAAGTGGTTTCATCATTTGTCCACTACTACAAGGGAGATATTCTCAAAGATCTGCCTGGTCTTTCAGAGTTTGCTGTCATCTTAAGACTCAATGAGTCTCAAAAGGAGTCACTTGAGAACATAAAATTCTCCCCTGGGTCTAGACTTAGTAGAGACATTAAGTCTTTAGCAGTGTGCATACACCCTTCACTGCATAAAATAAGTATTGAAAAGGGAGATAATTCTTCAGGCTAGTTAGATTCTGATAGTAGCAGCATTTGTGATATAAATGAAGACCCCAATGGTGGAGTGAAGACTAAGTTCATCCTTGACATGTTAGTTTTTATTGTAACTCAGTAGGTCCTTCACCGTTTTTGTAATGTCTTGGTGGGGACATAGTTTTTGTATTTTCCTAAGTTCACTTTATATTATAAAAAGTGACTTTATTTTTATAAAGTGAAAGTGACTTTATTAAATAATATGAATGTAATAAATGACATTAAATGATTAAAGTGACATTTAATGTGCATTTAATAAAGACCCTTAGATCTAATTTAATCTTGACCCTTGAAATAAAGTTAGGGTTAGGGTTTTAGTTAGTTAGGGTTTCTAAAAGAGATTTCACCTATTTAATGAAGCTTTGGGGAAAAGACAAAACACATTCAAGGAGAGAAATTTTCAGGGCACGTGGGAGAGAGGAAATACTCCACACGTGGGAGAGAGAGAAGGCATTTCACAAGAGGAAGAGATCAGATTGCATTGCTAGGGCACAGAAATCAAGGAGAGAGTTTGCAGCACTGTTTTTCCTGGGAAATCCGTACTGTACGGATTGTACAGCAGGCCGTACAGAAGGTACAGGCCGTACAGCAGAGATAAAGACTGAAAACCATACTGCTGGCACGTTTCTCAAGGTTCTGTACTTGCTGGTTGTTGGCTGTACAGTGCACAGAAATAGAGGGACAGTTTGGCACGAGTTTTCAAAGTTATTTGCTGAAGAAGAAAGGCTGTACAGCAGGGCCATACAGCAGCATTTATTGCTTCACCGTTTTTGTAATGTCTTGGTGGGGACATAGTTTTTGTATTTTCCTAAGTTCACTTTATATTATAAAAAGTGACTTTATTTTTATAAAGTGAAAGTGACTTTATTAAATAATATGAATGTAATAAATGACATTAAATGATTAAAGTGACATTTAATGTGCATTTAATAAAGACCCTTAGATCTAATTTAATCTTGATCCTTGAAATAAAGTTAGGGTTAGGGTTTTAGTTAGTTAGGGTTTCTAAAGGAGATTTCACTTATTTAATGGCTCATTGGGAAAAGAGAAAGACACATCCAAGGAAGAGAATCTTCAGTTGGCACGTGGGAGAGAAGGAGGCACTCACACATGAGAGAGAGAGATCATTTTTCAGAGAAGAAGAGATCAGATTTAGTTTGCTAGGGCACAGAAAACGAGGTAGCAGAGTTGCAGCACGTTTTCAAGAGCAGGGCCGTACTGTCCAGATTGTACAGCAGGCCGTACAGCAGCAACAAGTTCAGAAATCGTACAGTGACACATAAACCGAGGTGTGTACTTGCTGTTTCATCAAGCTCTTGCACAGAAACCGAGGTGGCCGTCTGTGGCACGAGTTTCTAGAAATTTGCTGAAGGAGAGGGGGCCGTACAGCAGCATTTATTGCTGGTATTTTTCTCTTGTCTGCTGCATTTTTTCTCAGTGTATTTTCTCAGTATGTTCTAGCAGAAATCTCTTCTGTAAAATGCAACTTCTCTCTCTAATAAATTCTCTTGGGTTTTACCTCATAGAGGTGAGGGTTTTGCCCTGGGCTTGGCCCTAAATTTCTCAGTGTTCTGATGTGTATTTGTATCTTCAGCTAGATTCATTTGGGTGCATGTATGAGTATTTATGTTCAAGTTATCTGTAGATTTACA
The DNA here is from genome assembly GCA_001517045.1 of Pseudotsuga menziesii. NCBI lineage: Eukaryota > Viridiplantae > Streptophyta > Pinopsida > Pinales > Pinaceae > Pseudotsuga > Pseudotsuga menziesii. The sequence goes on along the minus strand of LPNX010924252.1, from coordinate 448,101 downwards.
TTTTCAGTCTGAAATAAATCATAACTCTGATGAACATAAATCTAGTTTGCATGCAAAGTGTTTGACGAAATGTCACAATGAGATGTTGATGTTTTAGTCAGATTTTCAACATGACATGTTGTGCCTTTGTGAGTTGAATGAGGAGAAGCTGCTAGTTTTCAGTCAGTTCCTATCTCCATTGGCCTTACCTGAACATATGATTATTAATAAAAGGAATTGGATTAGAGGTCTTCAAGTACTAAGACTTGATGGTAACACTGCAATGGAAGCCAGAGAAATAATTATTCAGCAATTCAACAATTCTAATGATGCAAAGGTTCTGTTTGCTTCAATTAGGGCATGTGGAGAAGGTATTAACCTTACAGGTGCTAGCAGAGTTGTCATCCTTGATATTCCATGGAATCCTTCTATTTTGTATCTTTCTATGATGGATGGATAGACAAAAGAAGAGGACGCCAAGTTGAAAGAGGCAGTTTCTCTTCACAGATATTGCTGGGCCAAGGTTGCTCTGTTTGTGCCTCCTCGAACTGATAGTCAGTGCAGGCAGAGGTGGACAGTTTTACATCCAAAAGAATTGGCTGCTACTCAAAAGGCTGGAAAAATATGGAAAGCAGCTCTGATATCCAATTTTGTTGGCCAAAATAATTCAGAGCAGGGTGCAGAAAAGAGGGTAAGGAGAAAGAGGACAAAATCAGTAGCTGTCCAAAAACCTCGCAACTTGGATATAGGTGATAGAAGGATAAACAATGAGTTTGGGACATTGGCTTCTCTTGAAAATCAAGATCATGGACTTGCAAGTGAAAACAATAACAGTAACAGGTTCAAGTCAGTTTTAGGGATCGCAGGCCAAACTGAAGAAATATCACCACTTGTTGGAGATCAATATGGGGAAGTTCCTGTTCTTTGTAATTCATCAGACAAAAAGGTAATTGGTAAGCGGATGAAATTACGTGACAAAGCCAGACTTGTCAACCAGAAATTGGGTCATCCTGAAATGCAATTTACGCCAACTATTCATTTGCTTATAGATCTCTTAGGAATTGAACTTTATGAATGGGACGCACCAACACCCACCCTATGGAGGGAGTATATTCACCACATAAATTCTGGAACATCATATATATCAAAACTTGATGAGTTTGAAGCATTTTTAGATGCTATACGAATCCAGTATTGAATATGGGCTCATCAAATGCAACTGACAGATCGCGGAAAGGTATGTTACTTCTAGTAGATGACCTGCCTACCCCAAATGGTTGGGAAGCTTGCCAAAAACTCTGTCAGGGTCTTAGAACCCTTGCATTGCCTGCACAATTTCCAACAATTGTATCGATTACTGAATTCACTGAAGCTGAAGATCGAGGGGTACCTGGACGAATGATCCAAGAATTGGAGTTAGCTCTTGAGAATGGAGGTGCTACAAAGATAGTTTTCAATCCTCTTACATCAAAAAGCATCACGAAGACACTCACAAAAATATGGACAGCAGAATATCACTCTCTGCCTCCAGAATGGCTAAGTTATATATCTGAAAGTAGTGAAGGTGATCTTAGGCATGCGATCAATTCTTTACAGTTCTACTGCCTCAGCCAGGCATCTGACACTTGGGACCACGGTAGCTTTGAATACCCTAGACTTCCTAGAGCAAAATCTAAGAAACATAAGCAGAAGAAAGTTGCTCAATCGTCTATTTTATCTTCTAGCTTCCCAGAATTGACAGACAATGTAAAGTCCAGCATGGGACGTGGTGGAATTCTCTCTTTATTTCATGCTCTTGGAAAAGTTTTACACAACAAGAGACATACAGACCAGATTACAGATTCAGGACAAGGTAATATTGTTCTTGAGGAGAAATTTGTGAGATATCCATTGAAGATGGGGGTTCCAGAAATTGTTCTTTCTCAGGAGGTCTCTGGTGATGGTACCGTACAGTGCAGTGTTTTGAGTAGAGGGTGCTGCAGATCTCCTAGGATAATTTGGGACCCTGGGATCATCCCCGGATTCAGTTGGTTCAGTTGATTGATTGTGGGTTTGCATTGGCATTGCTTGAGGACAAGCAATCTTTGGCAAGGGAGGACTATAATATTCCCAAAAGTGACATGCGTGCAAACCCTAAAAATGACATGCATGCAAACCCTAAAAGTGACATGCATGCAAACCCTAAAAATGACATGCATGCAAACCCTAAAAGTGAGATGCATGCGAACCCTAAAAATGACATGCATGCCATCCCAGCATTATTTTAATGATGCATGCACTATTTAAGTCTCCCTCTGCATGCATGCAAGTCAACGGCAAATTAGAAGATAAAGTGACATGCATGCAAGTCAACGGCAAATTAGAAGATAAAGTGACCTAATTAGGTCAAAAGATTAGGGTTTTGCGCAGTTGAACTTTGTAAATAGAGGAGAAAGCAAGAGGAGACTTCACTTTTGATTATTATTATTTTGGGAGCTCTTGGATAGCAGCACAGCGTGCAGCACAGCAGTTGGGGTTGGAGACGGAGTCTTCAGCTAACAGGATTTCGGCAGTGAAACATCTGTCCTAGTCTTATTCTGGGTAAGCCATACAAGTTCACCACTTGTTCTTCATTCATTCATCAGTTATCTAGTACATGGTATAGATCGCTGCAGGGACACGGGTGCAGCCGTAAAAGGGGGTTTTCAGCCAGAAAGCCCTAATCAGCTGTTGGGCCTTCAGATCTCAGTTTCCTTCCGAAACTCAAGCATCATTCTCATTATCAGCCAAAATATTAGTGGTAAGTGTTAATTTCTCTCTGCAAACCTCTAACCCTAATTCAGCTATATTTTAGGGCATTTTTGCATGGCGAGTTTGCATGCACAGTTATTTTGCAAATTTGTATGAGGTTGAGTGTGCGAGTCAACACTATCATAGAACATTAGAGAATATCAGTATTTGGGATATTTCAAGTCCAAATTATGAGTGTGTGGAAGAATATTGTATTTAGAGCTTAGCTTATTGAGAGGCTGTCCAACCTTAAAGGGCAAGTGAACAAGAGTGGATTCCTTCCATAAAAAGATCGATTGTAAAGGGTTGCCCTACTTTAAAGTTTTTTATAATAATAGTGTGGAGCATTTTTTATATAATTATTGCGATTCAATTTCTGGGGTTGGGGATCATAACAAACTGTCATAGTGTCACTATAACGCCTCAACACTTGCGAAGTGGACAATAGATACAACTATCACAAGGAAGTGTTGTAGGAGAGTGTACACAAGTGGTATACCCCTCACCAAGCCAAGTACTCCATCAAATCAACCTATGTGCCTCTAAAATGTGTCATAAAGATGCCAAATAAATGATGATCCATGATGTATATGGATTCAGATAGCGACATAATGTCTCCAAAGCCAATACACTCCAAAATTCAAATGCTGCCTGCTTGGGCAGGGTTTTCGACCTGGTACAAAGCCTCATACAATATGAGGGGTAACACTCCCAGAAGTATGGGAGCATGTCCTAATCCTTGTTAAGTCATTTAATCGCATATGATTTATTTATTAGTCAAATGTCACATTAACTTTATAACTAGCTTAACACTAAGTTCACAGTCTTTATTTACTAGTCAAATGTCACATTAACTTTATAACTAACCTAACACTAAGTTTATTTACAAACAAAAGTCAACATTCATCATTATTTTGGAAAGCAATGTGCCATTAATACCACTACATAGAAGGGGACAAACAACATGGCTGAAGTATAATGCAGCCTACTCTCCAAGACTTTGACTTCATACTGTAATTTTCTAGACCTCCCATTTTTACCCCATGTGGATATCGTGAGTACTTTCAATCTTTCTGAAAACAAGTTTTATGATATATAAGGATTTTGTTCTCACATGGATGTATCCTTTTACATATAAGAACAATGAGCTGACAGAAATTTTGAAACATTTTGTCATCTTGATCTTTATCTACTTGCTTATATAACTAAGCTATATTGTACTTTTTTATATATCTAATATAAATACTAATATATATGTCATGAAGTAATATATGATGCACTCAAATAAAAACATAAAAGTAATATATCATAAAAGTATATATGTCATGAAGTAATATATATTTAGAGTGCATCATACATATGTCATGAAGTAATATATATATAGAGTGCATCATATATGATGCACTCTAAATAGTAACAGAATAAAACAAAAAATCAAAGATCATTCCCTCACAGATAAAAACAATGGTCAGCACATAGTATTTACCGTTTTTCCATAGAGTGTTTCTCCAGTAGGAACACCCAGCCTCCTCTCTTTAAATGTTTTCTCCATGCCTTTCTGCAGAATCCTTGTCAAAGGTAAGTGATGTTTCTAGATTGTGGTTATATGAAAATATGACAACGTACATCATAAACATAATCAAAATAACATACTTGTAAACTAATGGGAAAAGTAGAAACGTTTAACGAGGATATATTGCGCTCCACTACATATGGTTTTTTTACTGTTGACATATAAATGAAAAATGTTTTGTTCTAGAGAATTTGATCACTTTTAAAACAATTTATTATTGAGCCCATGTCAACCTTTGACCTTTTAAAACAAGCGTTGATGATATGAAGCTCTCAAGGCTGCGCTCCTAAATTGTCACAAAAGGACTCTTAAAATCCTCACAAATGGCTACTCAAATTACAATACGAACTCAACCAAAGTATTGCTCAACAATAGTCCTTTAATTTTGCTATTTAACACAGACTATGATCTCTGTCTTATAACAGTCCCAAACTATTGCTTATTACAGCTCATTAATGAGATCTACATCACAGTCCTAATAAACTCAAAAGTGTTGCCAGCAATATTAGACATAGGGCTGATATCAGCCTTATACTCAGTCAAAGTTGTCTTCAAATGTATCATCATAAATACCCAATAACATCCCTGTCACAGAAGAATAAAGATAGCCAAAGAATCACACTCATTTACTAATCCATGCATTGACTTGTTGCTCCTGCACCTCAGAGTTCGCTGCCTCAGGGACATACCCGAAATTCAGAGCAAGAAAAAGACTTCCATCTTTTACTGCGGCTGTTTCAGTAGACTGTACTTCGCTGCCTCAGTAGCATACTTCTCTGCCTCAGTGCCATACCCGAAATTCAAAGCTATCCAAAAATTCACACTGAAAAAAATGAAACTTTATGGGGTATTTACTATTTATACTAGTTTTAATGTGGAATTTTCAATATTTTTTTACTAGGCCAACCTTGCACATGATTTAATATTAATTAAATTCTTCTTTTAGCAGGCCAACTTCTCATGTTTTATTTAAGAGTTTCAATCCATAAATTAAGCAATAGCCCCCTGGAAAATAACATGGTGAGCTGGCTGATTTATTTCCTTTTGTTTGGGTCATCCTTCATATTTGAAGTTTGCTTAACTCAAGCTCCACGTTACATTAAAGTTTCCACTTCATTACTGTTAGTAGGGATTCATATTAAAGCCACATTATGCTTCAGCCTTTCCATATTTCAAGGATTTGGGATAGGGCTTGAAGAGCCTTTTCAAAAGCTTCATCATTACTTCAACAGTGTCCAATGGCCATCAACCAAGACATGCATTTATGCAAGTGTCAAAAGCTTCATCAAATCACCATGTGTGGGTTTCAAGACCCAAGTTTCCATGTGCACAACATAACCATCGAGTCTTCATGGTACAAGTCAACAAGTAAGAGTGTGAGGGCATCATAAGGGATGCAAAAAATCCAAGAGCTATTATACCATCATTTATGTGGGTCCAAGAACTTCTTCAAGGCTTCTTCATCAAGCAAGAGGTTTCATCAACCATCTCAACCACACAAGGGGACCTTCAGGGGTCAAGATATCACCTGTGGGGTAGTTGGGCCTTCTTCTGGGGTACCATGGCACCATCAAAGCATAAATGACCACAAAATGGGTCATTAATGCTTCTCCAAGCCATCTAGGGCTTCTCCATTGTCTACCAAGGCTTCAGGACCATCTCCAGGGTCTTCAATGTCTTCAACAAGGTGGTGGCGCTTCAAGATCCAAGCTTGTGGGTACAGGGACCTTGTCAACTGGGTACAAGGTGCTTCAAGGTACAAACCCACTCTGTAAGGGGTTCAAGGCACTACAAGGTACAAACCCACTCTGAAAGGGGTCCAAGGCACTGCAGGTGGGACTTGGTGGCATCAATGACACCCTGTGGGGCCACTGCAAGTCCATGTTGGCATCAATGACAATTTCATCAACATGTTCTAGGTCCATGTTTTGATGATTTTTGCAGACCATAGACTTCTTACCTTGTCTATGAAGTATAAAGTTGAAACTCCGTGGCAGCCACCATTGAAACAGTTCTGACCTTGAACAGCAGCAGAAGGGTTTCCACAGTCAACTTTTGCAGCAGCAGAGCTATGTGACAGTCCAAATCTTGGACTTGTCTGGGGTTTTAACCAGTACATCATACATGCCAAGTTTGACTTGCTTGGGGGTTTTTAATTTCATTAAAACAGTCCCAAATTTGAGTGGTGACCTAGGGTTGTAACAGCACAAGTTTTTGAAGCAAACCTAGTGAGTATCTTGAAGCCTTTTTATGGTGTTTTCTTTGTAGCTCTATGAGGCAGCAGTCAAGGGTCTGCTTGGACCAAGTTTTCACAAATTTGCAAGTCTTATACATACAGTCTGCGTTTTGCAAGTGTTGACACTGTTGGAGGGTTTCCAACCAGTCCCGAAGTTGTGTTGAAGTTTTTGTTGAAGATCATACCCTTTTGTTGATGACTATCATTCAAACAATTCGAGGATGATGATACTATATACTATGATGATGTGTTCAACAAGTTTTGACAGGCATTAAGGTATGATCAACATATACACTTGATGCACACTTGTACATGATGATATGATGGTATCCACTGATGATGCTTGGATAATAATGATTGATACATTCTCCTTGATGATATTGTATGATGGTGCATGCATACACCATGATGTTGATATGATGATATGATGCAAAGTGATATACAGTTACACATACAATGGCATACTTTACAGTACAGTACAGTGGCATCTATACAGTGAACATATAGTGATGTACAGTACAGTGATGTATACAGCGATAGATATGGTGGTAAATGATCGGTAAGGTGTGAAGACTTATATTCCATGATGAGTCTGATATGTTGATGCACACTCCACTATGATGGTGCTTTGATAATGATGCAAGCTATGATGATGATGTATGATGATGTATACTTGATACAGTGATGATGCAAACCCTATGATATGTTGCATACCCTATGATGATGTTAAAGACCCTTATGGTGATATTGATACCTTGTTCAGACCTTGATGACTTCACAGTGTTGCAGCAATATTGATGAGCAAATTGCAAACAGTGGTGAGCAGCTTGACCAGCAGTGTTGATGTGGCAATGATACACCAACAACAGAAAACATGATGATGAGATGACAAGTGGCATGGCAGCAGCAGAATTGGTTGATGATTAGCAGCAGTTGATTGAATTGGATTGTGGACTGAGGTATATGATTTGCCTGCAAGTAGAATCTTGCACTTGAGGATTGGACTCCTCGGCCCTTTCTTAGTTGGAGCTAAAAAAACCAAGTTGGGTCTTGCTATAGGAGTTGGTGGTCTTTTCATCAGTTGGTGCTGATTGTAATCGAGAAGACTGTAGTATTTCATTACTATAAATAAAAATTAAAAATTACATATATTCATGTGTCTCTCTTGATGTGATGATTGTGCTTATGACTCATAGTTGATTTAGCTGATACATATGATGATGTAATTGATAAGATAATGTTTATTGATTAATTGAAGGTTAAAAGGTTTAAAATTGCTCACACATTGATTCACCCCCCCTCTCTATGTGGCCATTGTGTCCAACTGATATCAGTGGTGGATGATCTTTTTCTTCAATTGAGCAGTTGGATTATTTAGGGGCAGCAGCAGAAGGGCCACCCTTGTCACTTTGAGCCCTCTTCATGCCTCCCTTGTCATACATTTTGAGCCATGGTTCAGTGCAACACAGCAGTATAGTTGGATTTTATCATTCCTTTCCATTCAAAGATACCAGCGTCAGAATAGGTGGATTTCTCATTTGCAGTAACAAGCTCCGAGCAGGTATATAGCAGAGGTATCTATGGTTTTCATGATTTTTATTGATCTATTGACTATGCTAAACCTTGTTGTGGATTGGTGATCATGCGATGTTTCTTTGTTGTTATGGTTAGACTTGTAGTTGGGATGATATAGTGGCACTTGTGATTAGTTTTATGTACATTCTTGTCTCGGCAAATTGCATATGTAAAGTATAGATCAATTCCCTCTTTCCTAGTTCCATACTTGACCTTATCCTACTATCCCTCTCATCCATTTGATTTCAGAATCCTTTGATTTGGACTTGACTGATGAACTTTAGGACCTCCCCCTCTATGACCTCTTTGATTAGATGACCTCCATGTTTTCCCATGGTGTCTCAGCTCTAAAGTGTGTTGCTCTATCTATAGACCTATCAATCTTTCCTATCTTGTAGCTCAAGACGATTGAGTAGAGTTAGGTAGGCTTATGTCACCGAAAGTGTATCCTCTAGAGTCGAAAAAAGTGCTCCCATCCTTGAAATTAGTCAATTGCTAAAGGGTTAGATGCTCATCCTGTGTATGATGTTTCACCTATTTTCCCGTGAAAAGGCATTACTAAGGCAACTCCATCACACTTATGAACAGTGGCTAGCAATGGAGCTAAGGTCGTGGCAATACTAGGGTCGAAAGGGTGCTTGCTAGAGTCGAAAGGGTGTCTTCCAAGCACTTCATCCATTTCTGAGACACCATAGACAATGTGCCCTCCATAGTAAACTAAAACATCGAATAACAGAGGAGAAGAGTGCGCCCTCTATATGGGTATAGCATTCTACACACGAAAAACTCATCCAATACTAAAATGTCCAGTCTTCACAAGAGAACACGACCCCTATAGTAAGGCAACAATGCCCCTCTTTCTCGGCATAAAACGACCTGCACTAGTAAACTCTACCCGATAGGGAGAATCAACCCCATAATAAAGGGGGGCTTGCTAGAGTCGAAAGGGTGCCTTCCAAGCACTTCATCCATTTTTGAGACACCACACTTCCCTAGTGCATTCCACCAAATGTCACAGACGCCCTTGAAACCCCTTGTTTTCCAAAGGTAAATTGAGTCTATCCAAAAGTCAACCTTCACTGTGACCAAACCCATGGCTATCTCACTCCATTTCCACCCAGGAAGGCGAGGATTGATCTATGCATTACATTTGTAATTAATTTGAACTTTGTATGTAGAATCTCTGCATTTGTCCAATGTTGTACTGAGTAATTGTCTTACTTTGATGAAAACCATGTATTGACATATATTAGCATTTACTCGTTTATTAATATTTATCACAATAAGTGCTCTAACACCGCTTGCATGCATCGTTCTTGAATATATGCTCATTTTGAGTTTGGGTAGAGTTTGTACCACACGTTGACTTTTGGACTTGGTCAAACCTTGGTTTGACTTGGTCAACGGGTCAAATTGGCAACAAGATCCCACTACAAGATATCAGTTTGTATCACTGCTGTTGGGGGCCAATTAGACCCATTCAGGCATCAATTGCAAAAGAAAAGGCTTAACTCCATATAAAAACTCTGCAGAAAATAATTAAGCCTATTTTAATTAAAATTCTTGGAGTTTGCTTCACAGAGATCATGAAAGATTGGTCGGCGACATACGGGTAGTGGATCTTAGTATTTTTTAGGTCTCCCAATCCATTTGTGCATTCAAATTTCAATTCCAAGCAAGGAATGATCCATATATAGGAAAATTGAAGATTTATTATGGCTTCCAGCTAATAAATTGAAAATTAAAAGACGACCATCGCTTAAGATGTATGACTTGGGACTAAAGAATGGCAAAAGTTGATTTGGGTTATGATGTCATGGCCCCCTAGAGGATATTGGCAACTTTTCCTTGCATATTATTATGTTATCATGTCATATGCTTCATTTCCCCCATGGGGGGGATGTCTTTCTCCCGTGGCAGACAACTTTCTCTCTTGGTGACTTGTACCTTGAGCTAGTTATTGATGTAAAAGTGGATCTTGCTTCCCTAGGGGTGAATTAAGCCCCCTAGAATGTTATTTGTTATATCCCACATGTGTATCATCTATTGTATATTGGGCTTAGGAGGTAATTTGTAATGTCCCCATTTTTTAATTTCCTTGCTCGACAAGAGGAGATGGCCTCGAGGATTTGTGCCAGCTTGATCCAAGGAGATTCATTAATTCTTGATGTCACCAACTCATAAAGTGATTATTTATAAAGTCAGTTTAATAAAATAAAGTCATGACCGTTTTAGATGGTGTTGGGCGATCCATGGTATGGCCTATGGTATGGAGCTCCAGTGAAAGAATAAAAGGAAAGGCAACGCCTCACTTAGACATCATGTTGATTAGATATTGATTTCTTGTGACCGTCTGGGGGTTTGTCCAGATTTTTTGTTTGGGTTTGATAAAACCCATACATTCTCATTTGGTTTAGGTGGTGATAAATCTACCCTAGCTAGACAACTAGGAAATCCAATCAGGGTTTCCATTTGAGCTTATTTTGCATTTTATCTTCAAAATTGTGCAGTGAATTGCTTGGGAGATTTTCCTTATCACTGGGTCGAGTTAATTGGTGGAGGACCGATTTCTCTCTTTTGGGACCGATTTTCCCTTAGGGTTGATCTTTCTTATTCATTAGGTCGAATTCTTGCTGATTATGGGGTTGATTCTCCCTATCTGGCATAGTTTACTACTGCAAGTTTTTTTATGCTGAGAAAGAGGGGCATTGTTGCCTTACTATAGGAAGACTGCACATTTCAGTATTGGCCGAGTTTTCCGTGTGTAGGCTATTATATCCGTATAGAGGGCGTACTCTTCTCCTCTGTTATTCGATGTTTTAGCTTACTATGGAAAAAGGGAGTTTCCAAAGAGTTGGGCATATTAACTCATCAACACCAGCAAATAACCTCATTCTACATTGATATTCGTGGATCAAATATTATTTAAGAGAAGTCGTATCCATCTTGGAGGAGGTCGCACCCTACGTTGGGATGCCAAGAAACTAATTGGGGACACAATAAATGCCAAGATCTGTTGTTCATAACCGATGTGGAGACGAGGCACTGCCATTGCCATCTTGTGAAGTTTGTGGTTGGAAAGCAAACATTCTCAGTGAAATTCATGGGAGACATTAAAAAGGAAGAAGCACTGTTGGGAAGGCGCAGTCATTGGCACATTGAGTGGGGAGAACACAGTATTACTCACAGGCTATATCACTACCATTTTGACGAGTTTGGAAAGTTGCCCGCCCCGCTGGGCGATAATATTGTCATCCTACAGTTGTGAGAGGTCATCAACATCATATCTAGGCATTCTTGACAAGTCCGTGAGGATAGGAGAGTCTCAAAGGTGAACAAATCAATTAGGGGAGGCCATGGCCACTGTGAGAGGTTGAATTCATCTCTGAATGGGCGACAATATTATTTGTTATTGGGACCAATTTCTTCTAAAGAGGAAAGCGGCGATGGAGAACGTCGACGTCATTTTCCAGGTCTTTTATTGTTATGTGATCTTAGTCCACCATGGCTTTCCGAGTCATTTTCCTTGTCCCTATGGCTTTCTCTAGTCTCCTGACCCCAGCATCTAGGGTGGTGGCTTTATCCCTGCTGCCTTTGCTTTTGTCTTTGTTGGATCAACAAATGCAACTAAAGGATCCTCTCTCTATGGCGTATGAACCTCACCCACTCTACTGCCACTACCTGTCCATCGGGACCCACCAAGGAACCCGCTCACCAAATCTGGGCACATAAATGGATTTTTTTATTACTACATTAGGCCCATTGCCTGAAGTTTCTCTATCAAATCTATTTGCAGTTGAGTTATGCTTACTCTCATTTCATCCGTTATGTTTTTAATGATATTGTTTGGGAAGTGAACAGTCCATTTTCACAATTAAATGACAGAAGAATTCTGCAAAATATATAAGAATATAATAAATAATGATAAAATGATGATATTTTACAAATGATAGCCTCTATTTATATCGTTTGGCCACCTATTTTGAGACGTCCAGTCTACTTAAGTCTAATATTAATTATTACTAATTAATGATTATTTTGTATTTATTTATTATTTATGTTGTAACTTGTAACATTGCCATGTTAAAGTATTGTAACTTTGGAAGATATTCTATTGTACTTTTGTTGTATTTTCCTTCGGAGATATTATTCCTCCATTCGGAGATGTCCTTGATGTAATTGGTCATGTAAAAGTCATGAGGTAAACCCTTCGCTGTAAGTCGCGGCAATAGTACTCACAAAAGTTATATATAAAATGCATTTTGAGCCTCCCCAGGTAGGTCAGCCCTAATTAGAGAACCCGACCGGCCTAGTTAGTTATTTGAGTCACTCACCTAATAATATAAATAGGTGAGGCGCCTCTCTCATTCTTACACACCTTACACTCGAGCATTGCGCATGAGAGAGAGAAAGAGAGAGAGTCTACTGTGGAAGATGAGCAACTATCATTCCTCTTTCTCAAGATTTGAACTGTGGGAGCCCGAATTCAGAATAAGAAAAGACTTAAAATTAGCAGACTTTGAAAACCATATCTGCCATCGAAATCTGCCTCAATTGACTGCTGTTAGGAAAGAGGATTGTTCAAAAGACTTCCACAAACTCGAGTTGTAGGATACCACTATCAAACCAAGAGAAGATAACCCTTGACTGCTACCTCTGTTGACTGTTGGTGTAAAATTCGGATGCCCTTGACTGTGGCTATCAAAAACATTTATCAGACTGCTACCACTGTAAAATTCAGATGCCTGTCAAAAATATCAGACTGCTGCCACCCGAAATTTCTTCAGTAAAGTTCACTATTTCAGAGCTCTCATAATTCTGGTTTTTTTTAATGAAACGTCACTGGGTATTTATACTGGTTTTCCATAATATTTACTGAGCCGACTTGCATATATATATATATCTATTTTTAATTTCTTTTTGGATTGGGCCGACTTCACATTAATTTTAAAATTAAACTTTCATTTGAATATTTGCAAAGGGACTTCTTCCCAAGGTTCAAGAGTGGGTTGCAAGTTTTCATATGCAAAGGAACCATCAACTTCATGCAAGTATAAGCTTCATCATCCAATCAGCGAATTCTCCATCTTCTTCATAAATTCTTTAATTTTCATATCAAGCCATCAAAGCAAGAACATCATATATTATGACCATCATTGCTTGCAAGCTTATCCAAAGGTTATGCAAATGTTTCTCCTTATTCAGAAGAGTACCATGAACCCACATGGAAGGGTAGACATACCATATGAGAGTTTCTTTTCATATGGACTTCAAGGCAAAGATCCATCAAGCTACCACGTACAAGTGGGCTCCATCCATCATGCCCTTATCAACACAAGAGTACAAATAGAGGCAAACACTCTAGGGACAAATGACCACAGAATGGGTCATTTTGTTCCTCCTAGTGCTCCAAAGCACACTTCGACTGTGAATGAGCTCCACGAATAAGATAAGATCTTTATATAATATCCAAACCCCATCAAACCACCATATGTGTGTGTTCTAAGACCAAGCCACCACTTGCATTTCTCCAAAAGATTTTCCACATCATCAAAATACCATTTCATCACGTCTTTGTCCTTCATCATGTCATCAATCTTTATCTTACCTTTGTCATTAATGGTTTGTCATCAATGACAACCTTGCTCAACATTATCTCCCTTTTCTTCCTCGAAAAACGTGCTAGAATCACTTTTGAAATTATTGTACGGACTGTAAAAATCAGCACCTCAAAAATTGAGCATGTACAGCCTCACAAGTGCGAACTATACAAACTGGTACAATACTGTCTACCTCCTTTTTTGTGTATGAAATTTAGCTCGAAATCTATGCAATGTAACTGCAATTTCCTGCATCGAATTTTGTGTCCTATACGGTCTGGTACAACAATAAATGTTGTCCTCAAAAATTGAGCCACTACTCTACCTCGATTTCTATGCAAAAGTACGACCAGGTACAGTAAGGTTTTCTCTGAAATTATGTGCAATTAATGTTGTTGTCCATCTCCTCGATTTATGTGCCAATCAATGCCTTGAAAAATGTGCCCTCTCCTTGGGAATCGTGCCCCTGCTCAACCTTCTCAATTTCTGTCCAAAGGTTTGTCTTCTTTCTCTCTCAAAATGACTTTTCTCTCTTGTTCTCTCCTATCCAAAAATTCTCTCTTTGGAATGTGAACAATGAATGATCCTCATGCATTTCCCTAGCCTTTTTGTTTGAGTAACCACCATCTCAAAATCAATGGCTTAGATTAAAAGCCAACTAAATAAGATATAAGGTCGTTATTAAAACTCACTTTTCTCATTAAAAACATTTACTCACTTTTAAATATTAAAAGAGTCATTTAATACTCACCCACCTTTTTAAACCTCATAAAGTCACTTTTTAAATTTTAATGACTCAAACTCACTTTTAAAAGTCACTTTATAAATAAAGTCATCCTCACTTTAAAAAAGTGCTAGGGACCACATTTAAAGTGCCATTGTCCACCCCAAGGCATGAATGGACAAACACTTCCTAGGTGAAATTTCAACAATATGACTTAACTTTTTGCTTTAGCTCCTTCTTGGACTAGAGCCTTCATTGATTTATGGGACTCTTCATTTTTGTGCTTCTTTTGTTTCTGGAAACCTTGGCCTTTGATGTTATCTGGAGGCCTTCTTCATTGGCAAGTTTTAACTTGCTTCTTTTTTTTCTTGATTTTCTTTATTTTGACTTGGTATGCAGCTTGTTTTGACTTTGTTGGTACAAGGATTATTGGACTGGGAACTTCTTTTCATGCCTTTCATTTTGACGCATAGGAAGGCAAAAAGACTTTCATACTTTAGGTCTAGGAAAGATCATTTCTCCATGGCAACTCACTTCCCTTGATTATAGCCAACCCCATGGTTTTACAAGTGAGCCTCTTATACCGGCAAGAAACAGCATTGCAACGCAACATTGCCCGAGACACAAAAGGAAAATCGGGAGGCCTTCATGGTGAAGGGGTCAGATAGGAGAAGTCAAGAGTTCAACTTCATCGACCTTAGACCAAGGATGCATACCAAAATTATGAAGAGGAATGAGTGATGGATGGATGGCCATAATATCAACGCAGAGAAGGGGGTAAAAGTCCTTGCAAAATACTCAAACATCACTTAGGGTCAACAGTACAATTATAAATGAAGGATCTACTACCCTCGTCAACTTGAAAGTAAGATACTACTATCTATACTCATCAGATAATCAATACATTAACTGTGGAAATAACAACATATAATACATCTTTATAGAATTCATCATCATGGCATGGCATACCAGTAACAACATGGCATATCTTTGATCATCACATCAAAGGGAAGGACCAAGAGCAACAAAAATGGGCATCAAGACTCTGGATTGCATCTTGCACAAAAGCAAAAATTTGTCTATAAAATAGTATGCCCACAAAATGTGGCATAACAATAACTTTTGGAGTGGGGCTTCTGCATGTTGCCATGTGGGATTGGAATCTTTAGCAACTTCAAAACAAGATTTATGTCCAGTGGTATAAATACCTTATGTTTGCTAGGAAACAAACAATGGTTGGGAGGACTCACATCTACTATGTCTCTTATTGATTGCCAAATAAAGCTCAGTTTTGGCATTTGGAGCAGACCATCCAGTCCATACCTATGCTCAAAGTATGGTGGAGAGAAGGGTCTTCTAATGGTCCCATGGGACTTGTGTATTAAGCCCAAGAAAGAGGGGCTGCTAAGATTGATTGATGTTGCCACTCAGGGGATCATCCTTGTTTCCAAATGGGTGGTGCGAGGCTTGGAGGGGGCCTATAATGTCCCGTTATTGATAAACAAGGGAATTAACTAATGACTAATGCCACACAAGATAAAAGCACACCATTAGCAATGATGTTAAGTCATTAGTGGATAAAGAGGACCACTTTAGTAGATCAAGTGACATTCGTGATATGCGAGGTATAATTCAAAATGCATGCGACATGCATAATTAAAGTTGCATGCATGCATAAGTTAAGTTGCATACATCATGCAAGGTCAAAAAGTAATAAAAGAAGTAAAAGTGAATTCATTAGGCATTCATTGTTATTATTCAACTTCGAGAAATGGATTTAAGAGCTCAGTGAGCTTATTGGGTGTTGTGGACAGAAACCCTCAACAAATCTTGATTTCGATGGTGAAATCTATCCATCCTAGCTAAGTTCAAGGATAGATTACCTAGATCTATCAATTGTGCTTCATTGGGAAGAATTTTTTGGAGTGTTAGGCAAGCGAATCAATTTACTCTATAGTTGGGCAAATCTTCTTCATTGTGGATCATTGTTGACAGAGATTTCTTGCTAGTAAGAGTGCATCCCTCTCTTGGAAGCCTGAGTACATGAGAATGTGTCTAATTGGAGCTATCAATGTGACTAAGGAGGGTGTATTAATTAATTACTGGAGCAGCGTCTACCTCTTATCAGCTGCGTGGTTACTCAACAAATTGTGGTATCTTCGTTGCTATCCATCAACTTTGGAAGGGCAGCAATCCATCGTGACATTCACCATTTAATAGAGGCTACAATCCATTGTTGGGGTCCTGATCCATTTATGAGAGGGACCTGGTATTAGACTGAAGGAAGACTTAAAGAAGGGCTCACGCTTTTATTCAAAGGAAAAGACTGAAGTATTAAGAAGTTGTGAACACATCTAAGAGGGCTGCGTATATCAAGTGTGAGTGACAGTTCCTGTGGGCGTCTCCTAGTTGGGCGCTATCCTCATGTAATAAGGTCCATTCATACCCTACCCCATGTGAAAAATAGCTCGAAATAGAATGAAAGATAAGTTTGTATGTTGCATCATGGTAGCCCAGCTGCAAATGTATATGTGATAAAATCTGGCTCCAACTAGGACAAGTGCTCTAATGAAGAGAGTGCTTGAAAACCTCAGAAATATATGGTCCGCAGCACCATCAGCAACAAATAATCTAGCACTTCCAACTTTCTGCTTCCTTTCCAAATATTACCTATTATCTGCGCACATGGAAGCAAGAAATACCAGAGCAGCATGTATGGAAAAAATATATGCGAAAATGAAATGACAAAAATAATGCTGGAAAGTAAATTCTACTCTAAACGACTCAAACAGAAATAAAATAAGTAAAGGCTCAGACTTAGTAACTAAAAGACCCATACATCAATCAAACTGAAAACAGACTCAACCACTGCTCAATGAGCTTATTCAATCCTACCTATTCTAATAGATGGTGAAAAAATGATATGCTAAGTCATGATAGGGACATAGTCCCTTAAATAAACTTGATTTATAGGAATTTTGAACCTGTGACCATTTTCAGTAGATAAAAAATACATATTACCTTCAAATCGTTCTACTATTAGTGGTCCCATCCAAACATTTCTCGATTATCTTGAAATATGATTAAATGCACGATTCTCAACAATCAGCTTATCACCATAGGAATACCTACATCGGTTAATGGATGAATGTAATGTCCTCTTCCAATTAGGCCTTGAGGCCCAATACCGTTAACCTATGTGATTCCTGTGGGTTCGAGCGGTTACTGACAGCTAGGGAATCAGCAAAGCACTGATGCCATCCATAGAAGATCTAGGGCATCATCATTAGGTCAAGAAGGGCCACCGAGGCCAAAGGCCACCTTCGTGCATGCCATCCAAGCATTATTTAATGATGCATGCACTTTTTAAGTCTCCATCCGCATGCATGCAAGTCAACAGCAAATTAGAAGATAAAGTGACCTAATTAGGTCAAAGATTAGGGTTTTCGCAGTTGAACGTTATAAATAGAGGATAAAGCGAAAGGAGACTTCACTTTTGATTATGATTATTTTGGGAGCTCTTGGATAGCAGCACAGCGTACCGCACAGCAGTTGGGGTTGGTGACGGAGTCTTCAGCTAACGGGATTTCGGCAGTGAAACATCTGTCCTAGTCTTATTCAGGGTAAGCCATACAGGTTCACCACTTATTCTTCATTCATTCATAAGTTATCCAGTATATGGTATAGATCGTTGTAGGGACACGTGTGCAACCGTAAGGAGGGGGTTTTCAGCCAAAAAGCCCTAATCAGTTGCTGGGCCTTCAGATCTCAGCTTTACTCCGAAACTCGGGCACCATTCTCATCATCAGCATCATACTCCGGTACCCGGTGATTATCAGATCCGTCTGTGCTCATCCGGAGCAGTTATCAGCCGTTTCGGGATCCCAGGGGCGTGAGCAGCGATCTCACCAGAGCAAGTCTCTATCCTGCCTAGAGGTCTCAGAAATCCAGCATGTACCAGGCATTCTCTCCGGCACGGGAAGGCTATCAGTCCTGCAAATCGGCAGCTTCATCGAACACCTCCTTCACTGAAAGCGTCACCCTTTTCTGACTAGGGTTCTTGCTACTGGGGGTTCACCGGAAGCAGAAGAGATCTGCCCATCTCCGATCCAATTCTCGGTGCTTGCATACTTTCTCCGAAGCAGTCTAGCCGGCTTATCAGTGGTAAGTGTTCATTCTATCTCACAAACCCTAACCCTAATTTTTCCTATAAAATAGGGGTTTTTGCATGGCAGTTTGCATGCCCAGTTGTATCAGCATATTTGCTTAGAAATAGAAAATATCAGGATTTGGGATATTACAATGGTATCAGAGCCATTTTCTTGGCCAGCTGTGGACTTAAGAAATGAAAAGTAGATGAATACAGAAGGGGATCCTTTTGTAACCTATAGGAGGAGGAAGAGTAGATACACAGAAAAATTCGAAGATATCCAACTAGAAGATACCAATTCAGACATGGAACAAACAGGTATACATTCGGATAGGGGAAAAGGAACGGGAGAAGAAGAGGATCGGATGGAGTTTCGCAGCTTGGTCTCTGCATTGCAAGACTTAGCCAAAGGACAAAAAGATGTACTCAATGCAATCAACAGATTATCAGCGAAACCAGAAACAGGTATCAACAATACACCTCCCTCACCGGTAGATCGGGGATCTACAAGCAGCAATGGAAAGGTAGCGTACACTAACATTCAGAATACTCCGCACATATACAGCAAACCTTCTATTAGGCCTACCATGCCTTACTTCTTGGCAGATATAGTAGGGGGCCCGGTCATGCAGGTAGAACCTAGCGAGCCTTTTGGGGCTTATCTACAGGAGTATAGAGATTTAGGGGATGAGTTTCATGCTGCCATGTCTTTTTCAGATTTCTACAACATGAAGAGTAGGAACAGGCCCAGGAATTTCAACAAGGATTTCAATCACAACTATGAGTTGCAGAAGACCTTGGGCAGGTTGACCATCCCAAACTTTGATGGGACTCACGGAGGATCAGCGAGGATATGGGTTCAAAAGTTGGACACCTATTTCCAACTCAACCCCATGACAGAGACGGACGCTATTAAAATGGCTACACTTCACCTAGACGGAGAAGCTCACGAGTGGTGGTACCACGGATTGGTGACATTGGGTCACAACACCATACATTCCTACGGTGAGTTCACTCAGAAGCTCATAGAGAGGTTTGATAGGAAAGATCCAGAGATACATTTCAGGGAGTTGGCTCAACTCAAACAAACCGGTAGTGCAGAAGCTTTCATTTCAGAATTTCAGAGGCTAGTCGTTATGGTAACAGATGTGTCAGAGAGCAGATTGACTATGTTATTCACTAAGGCCCTCACAGAGCCACTACGAGGATGGGTGAAAGCCTACAAACCCCTCACTCTGCAGGATGCCATTAGCAGAGCAAGAGATCTTCAGGATTCAGTCCCCAAAAACAAATTCCCACTGAAAACCAATTTTCCTGTTAGGGACAAGGACAGGAAACCTTTCCAGCAGGATGTGCCCAAGAAAACTTGGCTAGACGAGGACACTAGGAAAGACTTAAGAAGGAAGAAGTTATGCTTCACCTATCAAGAACCATGGGTACCAGGACACAAGTGTGCAGGGAAGGCGAAGGCTCACTACATTGAGGTATATTCAGACAGTGATGAGGACGACTATGAGCAAGAGGCCACAGAAGAGGAATCACATCAGGGTGATGCACCAGAGGGAGTCATTGCTACATTATCTAGAGTACCAAGATTCCATACTCTTAGGGTCAGGGGAGTAGTACAGGGTCACAGAGTAGGAGTATTGATTGATGGGGGAGCCACCCACAATTTCATCGACTCCGCTTGGGTAGCCAAGAGAGGTATTCAGACGAAGGATTCACTATAGCAGTAGCCGGGAACTCCAGCATGGAGTGCAACTACTGGATCCCAAAATTGAATGTCGCCTTAGGTAACTATCAGATGATAGACTCTTTTTATGCAGTGGATGTAGCGGATACTCATGTGGTATTGGGTGTTCAGTGGCTTTATTCTATAGGGAAATACACTACAGATTACAGGGCAATGGAAATGGAATTCCAGGGGCCAGATGGCAAACGAGTAGTTTTGAGGGGCATGAACACCTATCCCCCAAAACCAGTCTCGTCACAGAGGATGGAGGCAGTACTTCGACAGGATGATATAGAATGGGCTGCAGAATGTTTAGTCACCTTTAGGAAACCCCCAGAGACCAGCACACAACACCCAAGTGACATTCAAGCCTTGCTACAGAAACATGAAAAGGTTTTTCGGGACCTTCCATCAGGCAGACCACCAGACCAAGGGTTTGAACACATCATCGAGCTAGAGGAGGGAACACAAGCAGTCATCACCACTCCGTACAGGCATTCCAAAAGGTACAAGGATGAGATTGAGAAAACAATCAAAGAATTACTGGAGCTTGGATATATTCGGCCCAGTTCTAGCCCCTTCGCATCCTTAGTGGTACTGGTCAAAAAGAAGGATGGTACACTGCGAATGTGCATCGATTATCGAGCACTCAACAAGAAGACTATTAAGAACAGGTATCCCATTCCCAGAATTGACGAACTCATGGATGAGCTTCGGGGAGCCCAATACTTCTCCAAGATCGATCTTTGCTCGGGGTACCATCAGATCAAGGTAAAGGACCAGGACATCTCCAAAACAGCTTTTCGTTGTCACTATGGTCACCATGAGTTTTTGGTCATGCCCTTCGAACTTACCAATGCTCCAACCACTTTTCAGTCATGCATGAACCACACCTTCAGAGCACAGCTACGTAAGTTTTTGCTCGTATTCTTTGATGACATCCTGATTTACAGCAAAACATGGGAAGAGCATCTGAAACACCTGGACGAAGCATTGAGTATTTTAGAAGAACATTCGCTTTATGCAAAAATGTCCAAGTGTGAGTTTGGCATGAAGGAAATGTTGTATTTAGGACACGTAATCAATGCAGAAGGAGTACAGGTTGACATGGAGAAAATCCGAGCTATCAGAGATTGGCCCGCGCCAAAAACAGTTACAGAATTGAGAGGGTTCCTAGGTCTGTGCACTTATTACCGACGGTACGTTAAGGGATTCTCCCAATTTGCAGCACCCCTCACAGATCTCACCAAGAAGGGGGCGTTCACTTGGACAGACTTAGCACAGAAAACGTTCGAGGAGATGAAGGTTATTATGAGTTCTTGTCCAGTTCTACCATTACCAGACTTCTCACAACCCTTTGTAGTAGAATGTGATGCCTCAGGGGAAGGGTTAGGAGCAGTGTTGATGCAGAATCATCACCCTATTGCATTTGAGAGCCGTCAACTGAAGAACTACGAGCGCCATCACTCCATATATGACAAAGAGATGCTAGCCATCTTGCATGCTCTCACAAAATTCAGACAGTACCTGGTGGGCAGTAAGTTCAAAATCAAAACCGATCATAACAGCCTCAAGTATTTCCTGGAGCAGAAGGAACTGAATGAGCGACAGCAGAAATGGGTCAGCAAAGTAAAAGCCTACGATTTCGAGATTGAGTATGTAAAAGGTAAGAGTAATGTAGTAGCTGATGCATTATCCAGGCGTCCAGCCCCATTATCTCTCAGTAGTATATCCACGGATTGGAGAGCACTTCTCTTAGTAGAATACTCCAAAAATAAATTCGCTTGTGAATTATTGGACGGGCAAATTCAGGATGACAGGTACAGGATTGTGGATGACATCATCTATTACAAAAACAGGATATACCTCGTTCCAGAATCCACATTGAAGAAAAAGATCATTCAGGCAGCCCACGATTCTCCTTTATCAGGGCATCAAGGTTTCTTAAAGACCTACAGGCAGATCAGAGAGAGGTTCTCATGAAAGGGCCTCAAGGGGGAAATCATGCAGCATGTCCGAGAATGTAGCATCTGTCAGCAGAACAAGATTGAAAACACCCATCCAGCAGGGTTACTCCAACCACTACCGATTCCAGAACAGAAGTGGGAAAGCATCTCCATGGACTTTATTTCAGGATTGCCCAAGGTCCAAGGGCGAGATTGTTTATATGTAGTAGTTGACAGACTGACCAAGTTTGCACATTTCTTCTCAATATCATCAGACTACTCGGCAGCTCAAGTAGCTGAGTTATTCTTCAGGGAGGTCTTCATGTTACACGGGTTACCTAAGACCATTGTCAGTGATCGGGATAGCAGGTTCACGGGGGCTTTCTGGCAGGAACTGTTCAGATTGGTGGGGACCGAACTGGCTACTAGTACGAGTTATCATCCCCAGAGTGACGGGCAAACAGAAATAGTCAACAAGTGGATCGAAGGATATTTAAGGAACTATGTAGCAGGGCTGCAGCGAACCTGGATCAAATGGCTACACCTAGGGGAGTATTGCTACAATACTACCTATCACATGTCTATTAGGATGACTCCTTTTAAGGCATTATATGGTTACGAGGCCTTGGACTATGCAGATTTGGCATTTGGAGATAGTAGGGCTCCTAAGGCTAAGGATTGGATACAGGACAGTCAGGACATTCTGAAAATATTAAAGGAGAATTTACAAACAGCCCAGAATCAACAGAAGTTGTATGCCGACAAACATAGGATTGAGCGGAGCTTTGAGGTAGGGGATTTAGTATACTTAAGGCTCCAGCGTTACAGACAGTCCTCACTTAAGAAGAAAGGAGCAGAGAAGTTAAAACCCCGCTTCTATGGACCATACAGAATAATCAAGAAAGTGGGAGAGGTGGCATATGAACTAGAACTTCCACATGAAAGCAAAATTCACAATGTGTTCCATGTATCTAATCTGAAGAAGACCCTTGGGCAACACATTGCTCCATCCACCGAATTGCCTCCTTTAGATGATGAAGGACTGCTGATACTGATTCCCGAACGGATCATACAGACTAGAGAGAGGAAGCTCAGGAACAGGATAATCAGAGAATACTTGGTTCAATGGAAGGAACTACCACCAGAGGATGCCACCTGGGAAGGTGAACAGGTATTGCAGCATCCCAGTTTGAAGTTGCTTGAGGACAAGCAATCTCAAGCGGGGAGGACTGTAATGTCCTCTTCCAATTAGGCCTTGAGGCCCAATACCGCTAACCTATGTGACTCCTGTGGGTTCGAGCGGTTACTGACAGCTACGGAATCAGCTAAGGACTGATGCCATCCATAGAAGATCTAGGGCATCATCATTAGGTCAAGAAGGACCACCGGGGCCAAAGACCACCTTCGTGCATGCCATCCAAGCATTATTTAATGATGCATGCACTCTTTAAGTCTCCATCCGCATGCATGCAAGTCAACGGCAAATTAGAAGATAAAGTGACCTAATTAGATCAAAGATTAGGGTTTTCGCAGTTGAACGTTATAAATAGAGGATAAAGCGAAAAAAGACTTCACTTTTGATTATGATTATTTTGGGAGCTCTTGGATAGCAGCACAGCATGCCGCACAGCAGTTGGGGTTCGAGACGGAGTCTTCAGCTAACGGGATTTCGGCAGTGAAACATTTGTCCTAGTCTTATTCAGGGTAAGCCATACAGGTTCACCACTTGTTCTTCATCCATTCATAAGTTATCCAGTATATGGTATAGATCGTTGCAGGGACACGTGTGCAACCATAAGGAGGGGGTTTTCAGCCAGAAAGCCCTAATCAGTTGTTGGGCCTTCAAATCTCAGCTTTACTCCGAAACTCAGGCACCATTCTCATCATCAGCATCATACTCCGGTACCCGGTGATTATCAGATCCGTCCATGCTCATCCGGAGCAGTTATCAGCCGTTTCGGGATCCCAGGGGCGTGAGCAGCTATCTCACCAGAGCAAGTCGCTATCCTGCCTAGAGGTCTCAAAAATCCCGCATGTACCAGGCATTCTCTTCGGCACGGGAAGGCTATCAGTCCTGCAAATCGGCAGCTTCATCGGACACCTCCTTCACTGAAAGCGTCACCCTTTTCTGACTGGGGTTCTTACTGCTGGGGGTTCACCGGAAGCAGAAGAGATCTGCCCATCTCCGATCCAGTTCTCGGTGCTTGCATACTTTCTCCGAAGCAGTCTAGCCGGCTTATCAATGGTAAGTGTTCATTCTATCTCACAAACCCTAACCCTAATTTTTCCTATAAAATAGGGATTTTTGCATGGCAGTTTGCATGCCCAGTTGTATCAGCATATTTGCTTAGAAATAGAAAATATCAGGATTTGGGATATTACAATGAAGACACAACTAGAATATCTCAGGTAGGTAATATGGAGGCATCAGTGTTGCCTCTGGTACGGGGAAAAGGCATGGTCCTACTTCTTTCTAGTACAGCGTTGAAACGTAAAGGACCCCTGTCTATGGGAATGGCAATTCTTCCCACCAAAATCTCTCTTACTTCCCTTCTTGGATTATCGGGCTCTCTCTCAACCTCATCCGAGTATGTTGATATTACTTCTTTAGCTGTTTCCCCCACAATCCAAAAATCTCGGAATACTTCGTCAATGTCAGTTTCAAGGGGAGAAATGGTATCAGAATAATCAACTTTGTTGCTAGAACCTTCTCCATGGGGCATAGGTAGTTTTCCTTTCCGGGAAGCTTTGAATAGATTTCTTTCTACTTCTTCTTCTTCTTTCTACTTCCTCCTTGGTGAGGTCGCCCTGGCTACCACTAGATGTTGTTGGGCTGACATCAAGGAGGTTTCCTTGGCCATATACATCAAGATTGCAAAAAGGGCGTTTGTTGGTGCAAGGGCAGGTGTACTCTTTTACCCAACACTCTTATATAATGTTGTCCATGGACCACAACAAACTTCAACTAGAGTTTAGATGGTGGGAATAGATCGACCAGGTGTGATTTTGTCCACCCTGAATTTTATAAAAGCATGTGGATCACTAAATTAAAATAGTTTCTATCTAAGTTGCACGAAACGTGGAAAAGTTTCCAAGTTTCCGAAACGGGGACGCCTAGAAACGTGACCCCCCAAAAATGGGTACGCTAGGGGAAACGTCGTATATATATATATATATATATTATTTTAAAATACTTCATTGTTTTGTAAAAAAAATAAGAATGAGACAAATAAACAATAATTGAGAAGAAAATCACATCTTTATTAACTGATCCTTTATCAGGTGAGGCTTTACATCCAAAATTAGCCTTTATAAGTTTATACTTGAGGCTTTATGTGCTGCACAAACTTAGCCTTTATAAGAAAAAGATGTTGCACAAACAAAAACAAAAAACGTTAATCAATATTTTAATCAAAACGTTGATCAAAGGACGCTGTGATCAAAACGTTGGTCAATATTTTAATAACAGAATTTGGACTTTGCTTATAACTTGTCAACCACTGCCCTTGCTGTATGGCTGCAAGAAAAAGACAAACAAACAATTTTTTTCTTTATGGAATCTCACTGCTCAGTCACTTTCGAAGGACGCTCTTCCCAAAACATTGTGAATATTTTATGACAAACATGCGCTTATAAAGATTTTAGAATAGGGTTTTAGATGTTACTAGGTGTTAATTAGGTAAACTAAAAATCAATTTTAAGAAAAACCACTGTTTTTTGAACCCAACAACCGAAAAAAAAAAATTGGAAACGCGCTGTACAGCACTGAAAGTACCCGAAACTCTACCAGGCGTACCGTACGACGTTTCCAATTCTGGAAACTCCGTAGGGTACGGCTGGTGGCGTTTCGGCAGCGTTTCGTACCAGTACCCGCGTTTCGGGGAGTTTCCGGTACTGGTACGCCCTTCCCGACGGAGTTTCCTACAACTTAGGTTTCTATGTTGTCAAAAAAAACACAGTGGCCACGTCAATCTTTTGACCAAACTGAACCCTATTCAAATTATGCTATTGCTTCTTCATAGTGATCAAAAGAAAGTAGCTTTTGTCAACATCACTATTTGACCTCGTTTATATCTTGGGGATTGATTTAATTGGTTATAAATTGCAAAATGCATACAGCTGCAGGCATGGATGCTCTGAAGGACCCCGGCATTGCCAGGCATGCATATTGCCAAATCATCAGAAAGCCAGAGGCACAATGTAAAGAATTTTCTAAGGACACAGGCCATACAAAGGGTGGTGAGAAAATTATATAAATGGTAGTGTGCTGGTGTGTCATGACTGTCAAGGAATCTATAAACCAACAGATGTGCAATGAGAGGAGGAACCAAAGATGTTTCAAAAATTATTGAAACTCTAGCTGTCACTCTTCCTAAAACTGGTCAGAACTGTTGGAGAAACTGATTGCCTTAACATATGAACCAAATCCTAACTTAGGATCCGAATCCTAAATGACAGGATCCAGATCCTAAAACCGGAAACGGATCCCTCAACAAAATTGACCAAATGAAGAATCAGATCCAGATCGCCAATTCCCTGATTACTTAACAATTTGGATCAGGGTACGGAGCTAGAAAGACCAAATCTGGTAACTCTGTATATGACATAATTTTCAAAAAAAAATCACTGGACAATTTATTAGCAAATGAAGAACAACTAATCAGTCTCAAGAATTTGCAAGGGCATATTTATATAATTGGAACCTTGCCTGGAGCCAAGGAAGGATGTTGAAGTTGATTAGTGCTTGATCAAGAGAAGTTATAGAAGCTATCGAGGTTTGTGCAAGGGGAGGAAGAAAGATAGCATTAGTACTTTCATCTAATCTTTGTTTTGCTTCAGCTATGCTATGGAAATCTAGGTTTCAAATACATGTATATAGATGTACATCAACCATTTATGAAAGCGCTTTTGTCATGTAGTAAGTGTTGTCACATATACCTTATTGTCTGGCTTCTTGTCAGTTCTGAAGTCCGATTGGTGTTTTATTCAACTCTTAAATAGGAGCTGCTACCAGTTTAAATGTAAACATGTGGAATTTTTTAAATGGACATCCAATAAAAGTTAGCTATTTTATGTATGTTATTATAGAACAATGAAAAGAATATCCCAAGAAAAAGAAAATTGAAAAATAGAGCAAACAAACTAGTTTAGTCAGATCTAACCTTCTACGTAAAGTTGCACCTAATTATATCTTAACTCGTAAATAATAGCCAAAAGTAGATTAAAAAGTACTCATATTTGCCCACCTGGTCGCGAAGAAGACCCAGAATCAAATATATCGCATGTTCCGCACACGATAAAGAATTTCCCGTGGTGTTACTAGGGATCCTTGCAACTTTGATCCCAAATTTTGTGGCAGCCTCAATATCTACCCCTGGTACCATAATATGTGTGTTTATTCAGGACTAAAGTTCCATTTGATGATATTTGCTTAGTTCACTTTACCAAAAATGTCCTCACAAATAGAAAAGTTCGGTTATCAAATCTAACATGGTAAGAGCTGAAGTCTATTGAAAACTAAAATAAGTATCAATCTAACTGCCTAACATATGAAAAAGAGAAGATATTACAAGCTAAAATAATATGCCTTTGTAATTTCATGTCTAGAATCAAATAGCAACATTCCATGGGGAAAATAATAATATAGAAAGACACCATTTTCAAATCAAAAAAAGAGCATACCTTCCAGCCCTACACCAAACTGTACAATTAACTTCGTTTGTGTTGCAAGAGAAATAACATTTGCATCAAGCTTCATCCCTCGAACGACACATATTTCATAACTTCCAATAACATCAGGAACATTGTCCAGGGGTATAGCATCGACCTACAATCCAAAAGAAATGGACAACTCTTAACATTGCACGATGTTGTTAATTTATAGGAAGAAATAATAGATTTTTTTCAAGGACCAAATAGGAGGAATCTTGGGCCAAAATTTACAATTACTCTGATTCAAAAAACTAGCAAAATTATAAGGAAAAATGTTATTTTGATATTTTTGGAAAATAAAACATTGCTTTGTGCAGATGATGAAACTCTTCAATGAATCATATCTTAGAATGATTTTAGGCACTCCTGGTCATAAAATGGATTGACAAGTCATAGAATTTAGGACCTAGTCAATAAAGTAGAGATGAAAGTTCCCATAAACAGCAGCATTCCTATACAACTTGTTCTATGATATTATCTAAGGATTTCCACTATGTTTGTGATTTCGAAGCTCGGTGCATGTGTTTGATCAAGAGATAAGTACCCTCTTCCTTCGTTGTTTTATGTAAAGATGAGGTGAGTCACCCGCTTTTGGCTAATGGAGTCTTATTGATCAAAGATGCCGGAAATATGACTCCTTATGTGTATTCTGACTTTATTTCTGCTTTATTTAGCTTGAAGAAGAGGTTATGATAGGAATTGTATATACCCTTCCAGGCTTTGCACTTTCATTGTAAATATAATAAGTATTTTTCAACAAAAAGTAGAGATGAAAGTTTATATACTAATTAGCACATGATACAAAAACCTATAATAAAATTCCAAACAATTGAAGGTTAGCCCTATAAAAGCCAATGTTACAAAATCCAACTTGGGAATAACTTGGTAGGGATCAAAAAATCACTCTGGGAAAAACACAAGGAAAGATGGAATGATTTGACAAAAAACTCGACCAACAGTAGAGAATGCAAAATATTTTAATTTTCACTTTAGATTAAAATATAAATTTACAACATTAGATAATTGCATTGCCACGCAAATGTGAAAAGAACATACATATATAAGATGTATAAGATGTAGTCAAGTTCCGGTAGAGCAAACGGTCAAGATGGGTTTCGTTCTGCAAGGTGGCCCGAGATCAAAACCCACTGCTCCTGGGAGGTGACATCTAAATCCAACCATGCTAAGGGTTGTTGCAGCCCAGGCCGGGTGCGATCTCTGGGTGATTTTGACAGCTTAGATGCCCCTGGGTTGTGGTTTCTCAGACCAAAGGTTGGCCCAGCAAATCAAAGGGCAATGCAGCAAACAAAAAAAAGATGTATAAGATGCCCAATCATGTGTAAAGTACATCATGGCAGTCTTACATCAAATATAAATGTATCTAACTATCAATGCCCTATTTCCCTTTTACAGTTATAGGTATCAAATCCTCAACTACCTGTGGACTGGAAGGTCCTGTGATTGGAATCAAACATCTATTGTTGAGTACTAATGCCGATGTTCAAAGTTGTTCACCCTACAATGGTTTGGTCTGGGACATGCTCTAGTGCTACTTTCTCTTGCTCACCCT
This sequence comes from Pseudotsuga menziesii, assembly GCA_001517045.1. Lineage (NCBI taxonomy): Eukaryota > Viridiplantae > Streptophyta > Pinopsida > Pinales > Pinaceae > Pseudotsuga > Pseudotsuga menziesii. The sequence goes on along the minus strand of LPNX010924252.1, from coordinate 418,535 downwards.
CTCCACCTCACTACCTAGAAGAAGCCTTCATAATAGACTTCTCAATCACCATCACCCAATGATACATGGGATCATTCTTATCTCAAGTAAATGGCCTCAACATGAAGTTCTTTCTCCCACTACTTGATCCACAACTAAGACCGCAGTAGTCAAACACCATATCAATCAAGCATTGATATTCCAACCTATTCCTTTTATTTGTGTGTATTTTTTCAAAAACACTAACTTCACTCACAACCCAAAGCACTACAAATCTAGCTCAGCACCCAAATGGAAAAATTGTGTACTCTTGTTTTTCCACCATAGTGATTCCACCAAAAATTAAGGAAAAAAGAAAACAAATAGATTAGATTCCATCCACTATCAAATAGGAAAAATATAAAACAAATAAAACCACATCAAATCTTGAAATTAAATCGCTTAACTAGAAATGCAGTGTTCCTTCCTCGAACTACCATGTCATGGTTTCAAAATTATTACAATCTCAGCAATGATCACAAAATCGACAACAATAAACAATCCTCATCTGGTCGACGAGCAGATAGTGTGGGCCGATGTTTAACATCGTTTGTACAAAAAATCCCTAAATCAAGGATCATAATATAGGCAAGGATTTGTATCGAACAGACACGAGATCACTCGGCTCCCTCAGGTCAGTTACTTCCTCACGCCAGCAAGCTCTCCACGCAAGTCGGTCCACAACCTTGACCAAGGTCTCTCCACATCCACAACAAGGGTCTCTACACGCAAGTCAAAATTGCATCAACTCAACTGAAAATTCGAGCATCTACTAGAGGGTTGACAGAGAGTTTTGTCCCGATATTCGATAATTTCATAAACCATCAACCGCGTGAAGACTCGTCAAGAATCTAGGGAATTAAAGAAAATGTTGTCAAATTTGCGGTCTCTGTCAAGCTCGAACATGTGACCTCCAAACACTGGTCGTTTGAACAGGTGCTTCGTTGAGTTTGTTTTGAGGCTTGAAATGCCTCTGCGCATCTCTCAATACGAAGCAAAGAAATAATAAATTTACATCATACTTACTCAACTTTTATCCTCGGGTTGATTTAAGCTCTTTTGTGAGACTTTTTGAGGCCATTTTCAACTCGACTTCGAAAATTCGAGCATCCACTAGAGGGTCAACAGAGAATTTCTCTCCAGGACAGTTCTCTCTAGTTTCAGATTTTAGTAATTGTATTCTCTAACCCATCAACCGCATTAAGTCTCGTAAAGGATCTGGGAATTTTGAAGATGGCTCAATATTGTGCTTGGGATCTACCATCGTGTGACCCGTCAACCACGTGACCCGCCCGCATCTCAACGCCGCAATTTTGTGGGTTCGAACTAATTTCGTGGGATCAACACACAATTACTGAAATCCACAGAAAGAAAATTCAAAGATCATCGCTAAGGGCAGATTTCTAAGGGTTTGGCAAGGCGTAGCTTACAAGTTCTAAGGGCTTGGCAGAGCACAATTTGTAGGTTTTGGGGCTTCTACGGAAGACTACGTAATTACCTCACTCTCATCCCCACCTACAATACCTGGATACAAAACAGGGCTAGCAACAGAGGTAAACGTGGTACAAAATAGGACCCCCAATAACCATAACGTCATTCAAAGATCAATCTATAGCTCCATTGATATAGCTATAGAGCGAAATTTCTCATACTGGACATCCCAGGTCAAAAACTTGCTACGAAAGGTAGAATTTCTCGAAAACAAAACAAAGCAGCTCCATTCAGAGGTATTAGATCTCAAACAGCTAGTCTTCGAGATGGAAAACCAAGAAAACATGCACTTACACATCTCTCTTAATCCAGCTAAGTCGGTGTTTGGAGTTGATGAAGAGAGATTGTTGGGCCATATTATTTCAAAGGATGGGGTAAGGATTGATCCTAAAAGAGTTTAAGCAATCAAGAAGATCCCCTTACCCCAAAACAAGAAAGCCCTCCAATCCTTCTTTGGATGGATTAATTTTATGAGAAGATTCATCCCGAACCTAGTCGAGACAATTAGGCCCATGCTAAAGTTGTTAAAAAAAATATGCTAAGTTAGAATGGGCAAATGAAGGGAGGCATTTAAGAGTACCAAGATGCAATCGCTAGATCTCCTGTTTTGATTAGTCTTGATTACTCAAAGGATTTTCAAAAAAAATATTTTGCTTCAGAGCACACTATTGCAGGGTTGTTGCTTCAGAAAAATGTTGAAGGGCAAGAGCAAACCATTGCATTTATGAGTAGGGCCTTGCAGAACTCAGACTTGAATTATACTATCATGGAAAAGCAAGTTTATGCCCTTGTCAAGTCTCTTAAGCATTTTAGAGTCTATGTGGGATATTCAAAGATAGTATATGTAACGTCCCCGACCCTCCGACCGGCGAAGAGGACGCTACCATGGCGTTAACCATCCGCGCAACCGCCCCATGAACATGTACATTCCTTGAGAAGCTGAAATGCTAGAATCAAAATGCTTTGAACTAGAACATGCATACATGATTATTTATCATACACAACGAAAGCAAACATACATTCATACAAGCATTCTACATGTTCATCACATTCATTAACAGAAAATAGGATTGTAGAAGTAAAATAGACAAGGTTACTTATCTTATGAAGAACTTGTTTCGCAACCAGCTACGTCGCTGCAACGTTCCACCCAACCATAGGCCAGCGTGCTCCTTAATCTATCAGCGGCGCTGCCACCCCGAGCTGGGCATGATTCTCCAAGGAATAAGTAACAAGCAGGCTTACACATAGACAAGGATACACAAAACATAGCCACGCCAACACAGTTGGGTTTATCAGGCCATCAACAAGACAGCCAAGCCAACATGGTCAGGTTTATCAGGCCATCAAGGAGCTGGGAAAGGCTAAATGCTAAGCTGGTGAGCTCATTATAGAGCCAGGAACGCCTACACCAGAACTAGCCTGACTTCTAAGACACCCACACACACCCAACACAAGGAATCAGTCCCTTCTCTGCTACACAGTCCCTCAGGCCCTGCATTCCCTTCCAGTGCTATTTAGGGGTTGTGGAGAAGAAAGCCAGCCCTCTAGCTCTGTCTGTGTGGTTTCCAAACACACCAGGTTTATCAAGCAAACCAAGCCCCCATCCCTGCTCCCAACACAGTCCGAAGACCAACCATTGCACACATGCAATCAATCAGCAGTTACAGCTTAAACAGGGAAAACAACTCCTGAGTCGTTCTTGGCCCTATCGCGGCCAAAACGAATCCCAAGCGAATTACAACAGTCCCAAAATGTATCAGTAAACACAACTCACAACATGGGGAAAACAACAACCCGTCCTGGGCAACGAAACAATTGGAAAAGACTTACATAGGCCGCACTGGGTAAGAAGATACAGACTCTCAACCTATGCGAGAGGGAAACTTGCACCAGACCACGAAATGCAGAGGGAAAACGCACCAAATTCCACTCTGTGGAAAAACGTGAACGACAACCGATAAGCAGCTCCTCTCCCGACTGCGTGAGATCAAAGAGAATAGATGCCTGTGCATGAGAATGAACAGACTCCCGTCCCCAAAATGTAAAGAAGACCCCAACAAAACACACTATAACGTAAGGGAGACCACAGCAACCCACGAATCAGTCTGTGAGGAAAGTATACACCCACTCCATCCACAAAATCCGTAAAGGAAAACTGCGTGAGTAAAACCAGGAAAATCCTGTGCGTGGGCATGAGCAAGACTCCCACTCCTGCGTGAGGATGAGCAACTCTGCCTATGCGTGAAGATAAACAGACAATGGAGAGGATGCGCAGTAGTCGGAAGTGCGTGAGTGTTTCAGCACCGTCGTGGAGAGAGTGGAGAGTGTCCGCTGGAGTGATGGCGGTGGTTTTTGCTTGCCATCGTGAGGTCAACCACGCTGGTGGAGTGTGCGTGTGGGCAAGGACTGACAGTCCTGCCACACTCCACTCCCAGCCATAACTGCCCCAACTAACAGCAGCAGTTTTTAATGGTGGTGGTTGGATAAGACAAGGGAAGGTGACACATGGCTTTTTTTTCCCCATAGCCCAAGGTTTGACATTCCCCCACCCTTGTCCTTGTGAAAATCATGCCCCTTCTCAATTTAGTTGCCGCGAACATAACTGGTTGGGTTCATTTTAATTAAAGATGCATATTTACATGATGACAAAACTTGATATGTATGACACATGCCTCGATATACCATCGGTGACAATTTAAATCCGAAACATAGCATAACCAATCGATGGTGGGGCCTTGGCCTTTAGCTCCGCACCATGATCATTTACAATATATACATCATATACATCTAATGCAACGGGGTCAAAACCGGGGTGTTACAGTATAGTATGTTCCTCACCCAGCGATTAAAGACATTTTGGCTCAGCAAGATTGCTTAGGAAAGTGGGTGTCCAAAATCTAAGAGTATGATTTGGAGATAAAACCCACCAAGTCGGTCAAAGGTCAAGGTCTAGCTCAAATGTTGGTAGAGGGAAAAGAACAGGTTTTGAGTATGGTATGTCAAAGCAGTGATCCAACACCAATCATATCTATGGAGCTTCAGAGGTTAGAACAGAACCAATGGTATTTAGACATCATAGTTTTCCTCGTTACCCTTACTTGCCCAAATCATTTGATAGGTTATAAAAGAAGAGCATTAACGTTAAAAGATGCTAAGTATTGCATAGTTCAAGATGAATTGGGGTGGAGGAACCTCGATGGTTTGATACTTTGATGCATTAATGAGTTAGAGTCCAAAAGACTTATGACTGAGTTTCATTCAGGATTTTGCGGCGAGACTACAGCCCAAAAAATCCTTAGAGCAAAGTACTACCTGTTCAAATTCAAGATTAGGTTCAGATTTAACAGGAATCAATATACTTCAATGCATAAACAACACAAGGTTGGAATCAAATAGTACTTATTTCAATAAATTTGATTTGCAATAAATTAAACATAATTTTCATCTCTTTCAACTTTAATACTCTGCTGGTCACTGCATTAAAGTTGGTCATTGAGATGTTTCACCAATTGTCATGTACAGAAAAAGAATAAATAAATAATGTACAGGAGATAACAACACTAAAGAATCATAACCATTATTTGAATCAGCCTTATACTCGGATACTTTTAAGTTTGATCTTGTCACAGAAGGGACAAGTCAATCTTGGTAAACAAATTGCGTACCTTGAGAGAGAGAGGGTTCGGGTAGAAGTAAACAGACCTCAAATTCTTCAATCAAATTAGCAGCACAGTCATACTGACAAGAGACACACAGTCACGCTGCTAATAGTGACTGACACAGTCAAGTGAAGGTAGATCACGTTGAGCAAGAATGAAGTCACACAGCAAGGCATTTTTGAAGTCACGTCGACGTATACACAACCATGATAGGGTAGAGACTGCAAGTATACAAGTGTAAATAAAACCACACTAGGATAGAGACCACGGGTAAGAGAAATCACACTAGTGTAATCACGCTGGTGAGTTCACGCTCACAAATAACAGTCACGCGGATGATGGAGTGCAGGTAAGGTAAACACGCAAGTGGAGATCATGCAGACAGTCACGTTGAGGAGCATGCAATCACGGTGGAGGGTGCAGACAGATCAGTCACGTTGGAGGAGCCTGCAATCACAGCGGAGACCCCAGTCACAATGGAGGGTGTCGCCAGATCGATCAAGCTGGAGGAGCCCGCAGTCATGGTGGAGGGTGCAATCAAATCGATCACGCTGGAGGAGCCCACAGTCACGGTGGAGGGTGCAGTCAGATTGGCCACGCTAGAGGAGCCCGCAGTCACAACAGAGCCTGCAATCACGATAAAGGATGCAGGAGATAAATCACACGTCCAAGAGGTAGCCCAGTCACGCAGGAACCTGCGCGAAGTAGTGGGACAAGCAGAACAGTCACACGGAGAGAATCACGTGGACGGTTGTAGTGGAGGAAGTGGTTTACACAGACACAATCACCATGAAGGAGGCAGAAAGCTCACGCAGGAGCAATCACCATGGATGATAGAAAGATTATGCAGATGCAATCACCATGGAGAAACAAGCAGACAAGGTGATGGGGTTAGCAGCAGTCAAGTGTCCAGGTAAGAGATGGTTACAAGATGATATATCTTATGTGATACCCCTTTTCTTTATATAGGTTAGGGTGAGATGAATAATACACCAAAGAAAACTTTGGGTTAGATAAATGGTGTAAGGGTAAAACACTAAAAGGTCCAAAGGTTCAAATATAAAAACATAAAATAAATGTTAATGGTTTTATAAGAAGGTCATAAGGTAAAAGGTCCATAAAGTAAACAGTTCAAAAGTTTCTTAATAAAACCATAGAGGGTCAAAGGTCCTTTTTAAAACATAAAGTAACCATAACAATAAATGGTCCAATGATCCTTTAATAAAACCATAAGATAAATACACTTAGGATAAAATCCATAAAGTAGGAATCATCATAATCAAAGGTACACACAAGTAAGAATGTCGGGACCAAGTAAGGTAAAGGACCAAGTGTCAACCACGAGGGTCACAACAACCCACATACCCACAGGATAAGGAGAACTATAAAAGGTGGACAAACGACTCCTTTAGGACCAACAAGACCAGTAAAATTTTCTCTCTCTCAAGATACATTATTTTATATATTTTGTCATCACTGTATAAGGGAAAGATCCAAATGAATGGTACAATCCTTAGGTCCTCAACACTGCTCCTAAGGGTTAGGTGTTAGTGACATCGTCAAGGGGTGGTCAGTCCCTTGAGAAAAAACCTAGTAATAACCGATTAGGAGAGGGGACATCACACATCATTATCTTCCATTCTTAAAGAATGGCTTTCAGCCTAGGCTAAGTTTTAGTCTCACACTAAATCATGTTGACCAATCCTTGAACCCTGACCAGGTCCTCCATTCTCCTGAAGAATGGTCCTCACTACTAAGCTAAGTTTCAATCCCTAGACTGAAGGTTGATGAACTACCTGCAGGACTTACTTGGACATCGTGTCCCTAGTCCCAGACCAGAATATGTCTCTACCTCTACCTACAGGATCTACTTTGGACATTGTTGCCCACCGATGTGCACACTGTCAACAGAAATCTTTCGAAAGTTGTTTCCCAAGAGAAAAAGATGTGGCCTTGGGAGCAAGCAAGGAGTTAGGTGCTGTCACCTTATCTCGACTCCTCCATTTAGGCAAACTCCTAACGAAGCCAAGGGGCGTAGACCATTTCCATTATGCGCCAGTACTAAAGTAGTGTAAATTGTTTGTGTAAATATTGGACTAATCCACTAATCGTCCATTTTTAGTTTGTTGGTTTTTATGTTTATTTGGCAAGAAGGAGGACGATTAGAAGGCCCTTTGAAGGCTTGAACCATTCGAAAAGACTCTTCCAAAGCCCCATCCTTTTTTCCCCTTTCTTCATTCCCCTTCTCTCAAAAACTTGTAAACTTTTTTGCTCCTATTTTCAAAGGAGAAAAAGATTTCCCAAAAGAAAAGATTGTAATACAAGTTAATAAAAGCAAGTGGGATTACGGCTCCCACACCCCTCTTCCCCCATTTGGGGGAAGTCTGTATTCGTCCATTTATTTGCTTTATACCTGCACAATAAACTGTTAGAGTAGAATAGGAAAGGTTAGCTTCATCTTTTGAAAAGGTTTTTTCTTTATCTCATATAAATTGCTAAAAAGAATATGAAGTCTCTTGAATCTCACTAAAAAGTGGATCAAGAGCACTCTCTATCGAAGAGGTTTTCCCTTTTTTCCTTAGATTAGATTTCTTGTTTTCATATAAATTGCTAAAAAGAACATAAAATCTCTTCAATCTCACCGAAAGGTGGATCGAGAGTGCTCTCTGTCGGAGAGTTTGTTGTCTAATTTTTAGTTCATTTACTTTAGCATTTTTACCTTTTCCATAAATCTCTTGAATCTTGTCATAAGGAGAATCAAGAGTGCTCTCTGTCGAAAAGTTTTTCGATGGTTCTTGTTCACAACAGTTAATAAAATTGGAATTTACATTTGCTACACTATGTATGCTCTACCCACTAGTGGGATACCCAGAAGCAGTTGTAGATTCTTTAATCTTCACATTTTAATCCACTTCAACCATAAATAAAACACTCTCCCAAGAAAACCAACAAAAATCCAACGTTGATCGCTAATAACCAAAAGTGGGCAAATTCTGCCTAGGGACGTGGGAACCAGTGAACCAAGACCTTGAAAGCACAGTTAGGCTACATCCTTGTTGGTGTAGTGTTGAACACCGCTTTAGAGACTCTGGACAACCCACATGTTCTTGTACAGAACCACTTACACTATTATCCAGACATATCTCCAATACCGAAAGGTATATCTTGGAGATCCCCTTCCCTTTTAATAATCAACTTCACCCCTACAATTTACAATAAAATTTACCAAGAACACTTGCAAAACATTCTCAATCACACCTGAGATTTGTATCAAGCATCCCAAGCTCTACATTGACTCCATTTGGCACTGGTCTTATCAATTATTCATTTGCTTATTATCTATCTGGAGCACTTGTTTTATCTATTTTCATATCATGCTATGCATGCTTTACTTTTAAATTGTCATTAACAAGTGGTTGTGCATCTTTAATTTTCTTGCAAGTACATACTTGGATCATTAAATTGCTATTGTAAATCTCTTTAAAGAACTCCTGAAAAAAACCCATCTTCATCCTACACCAAAAAACATTTTAAAACACGAGCCTTAGAAACTCTTTGCAGAGTCTACCGCCCTTGGCTTCATTAGGATTTTGCCTAAACGGAAGAGTCGGGATCAGGTGGCAGCACCTGACTCTTTGCTTGCCCCCAAGGCCACACCTTTCCCACTTGGAAAACAGCTTTAGAAAGATTTCTGCTGACAATGTGCACATCGGCAGGCAGCAGACATCGTGTCCCTGGTCCCAGACCATAATACCCTAGAGGCACATAAGGGCCCTAGCCACATGCTAGGGGCTTTGCCATGGCATCAATGTGCTTGGTCCCAGACCAAGAACCCCAAGAGACTACTGGGGGCCCTAGGGTACCTTCTAGGCCCTAAGGTCTTACTTTGCCCTAGTTAATTGACTAGGGTACCATCCCCTCTGAGAATGGGTCTCCCAACTGCACTAACCTTAACACTACTAGTGTACTATTTTTGCTGATGTTCATAGGTTTTTCAAGGGTTGTTAGCAGTGTTAGCTATTCACAAGTAAACAAAAGTTGGCAATTCTGCCTTTGCAGCCAATAGTAGATTAGGCCCCATTCCAACAATGGGGCCTTGATTTCATCGATCAATTTAAAGACAATTCAAGTAATGGATATACTTTGGATTTTAACACCGACCAATTATTTCATCACGTGGGTTGAGGCTACACCCACTAAGTAGGCAAAGGATAAGGTAATCATGAACTTCCTAGAAGACAAGATAATCACAAGATTCCGTGGGCTTGGCAAGATCACCACAAATAAATCCCAAGCTTTCAGTTCAGCAAAACTTTCCTCCTTTTGTTTCAAATATGGCATTGTTTTGTCCCATTCATTTAATTATTATCCCCAAGGAAATGGTCTAGCTGAGTCGAGTAATAAAAATCTAATGACCATCATTAAGAAGACAGTAGGGGATAATAAGAAAGAATGGGACAATAAGATCAAGCTTGCACTTTGGGCTAACAGGATTACCAAAAAGAGTGTGACAAGGAAGAGGCCTTTGGAGCGTGTGTTTGGGTTAGATGTCACTTTGCCAATTCACTTAAATCTTCTAATGTATCAACCTCTTCAGGGATTCAATACAGATTAAAATGCAATGCAAAACATAATAAGTCAGATCATTGAGCTAGAGGAGAACAAAAGAAAAGAAATTGGTCATAGCATCAAGAATCAAGAAAAGATTAAAAAGACTTTTGATAAGTCTTCTAGGCAAAGGGCGTTTCAGAAAGGTGATACAGTACTCTTATGGGATAAACGAAAGGAGAAGCCAAAAAATCATGGCAAATTTTACAATGTATGGACAGGGCCTTATATCATCCATGACGTGGCGGTTGCTAATTCTTTCTACCTCAACAAGTTGGATGAAGAGAAGTTGACTTTACCAATGGATGGGCAGCTCCTCAAGTTATTCCTCAATGCTATCATTCGATGCCTAGGGGGCATCCTTTGTAGCATAGCTCTTTCTAACCCCTTTCCCTTTAGCTTTTCTTTTCAGATATTTCTTTTCAACACTTAGAAATGATAGTCTTATTTCTTAGTTAGTTTCATTTTTGTTTTTCTTTCAAATAAAGCAACTTATGTTTCAATGACGATTTTATATACATGTGTAACCGATGTTGTGATGGCAAGACACGTGTTCAGTGATGTCCAGATCACATATTCTGGAGTTCTCGCATGCTTTCCTTGCCTAAAGATCAGATCAAGCACAAGTCCCCATATGGAGCCAATGTTACCCCCCAAGTTGCACTTGGATGGACTTGCAATTGAGTCGCCAAAAGATTGAAAAATCCCTTGTTCATTTTTAGAATTCAGGAGTACAACCGACCATTATGGCCCTATTTTTTTTCATGCATGTTCCACACACCTATGGGGGAATTGTAATAAAATGACATAGCATGATGACTTGTCGTAAAAGACTTGGCCTACTAAGACTTGGTCACTAGTACATTCCTCTAAAGTTGTTTCTATCAATTTGGTAGGTCTAAGCTTAGGAAAGTTGGACTTGCCAAACTGATAGAAACAACCTTCCTCAAACAGTTTTGACAAAAGTAAAGATTATTGGTGAATTGAAAGCAAAACAAGAACATGAATCTATAATAATGCTAATTACTCAATCAAACATGACATTGAAATCAGAATTTGGGAAGATAAAGATGGCAAATATCTATTGAATAGCAGAAATAACTACAATGTTACCTTATCTCTGCTTTAGCATTGTCGTCACATACATAGTAGTTGGACTACCATTGTTCCTGAGCAGTCCTGAGTAGTTCCTTGAGCCAGTCCTTTATTATGAGATCAGCAGATGATGAGCTACCAATTGATGAACTCTTTCCTTTAGTAGATCCAGAGCATTCAGATTGACTAGTTCTATGCCATGACTGAGCCTCGTGACCCCAGATTCGATGACTGAGTTAACCATTTTCATGACCTAGAGCAAGAGTGTACGACAATGCCCATGATGTATAGCAGCAGCGGTGTTTCAGTGCTTTTCGGATTGTTCAAATCGGATGCAGGCATATAACCCAGATGATCTAAGGATTTGTACATATGGATTTTGATTTTACAGTTACTCTATTGCCTATTTTAGTAGTGAGACTCAATTGATGGTGGTCGTACGTTGGCTATGCTTTATTGATCTTACTGGAATCTAAAGTATAAGTGATCTAGTTGTTATTTCTAAGAGATTCCCTTGTATACTCATTGGTCATGCCCTACTTGTAGTATGGATTTGGTCATCTCCCTTAGAGGACACAGCTTGCTAGCCTTGGCACCATTTTCACTGTCTCCATCCATCTGTTGCATTTCCCTTCTTATTGTCTAACCCTGACTTGTAGCTTGACTAGTGACATCTAGGATTTCCCCCACCTTCACCTCTATGTTAGAATAGGTCTCCATGTTTAAATTGTGTCTTGGAGTTGGCTTGTGTGATTCTTGTCACAGAGATGGTCTTCCTCTAGGTCTTGAACACAAGTAGTCTTACCAAAGGTGTCTTTAGACACTAAGGCATCGAAACTTAAATGCTTATTCTAAATGGATGCCCAACCAGCAAAATAAAAGTATCTTTAGACACTATTGCAAATAAAGTATAAAGTTAGTCAGTTGCCAAGAGACGAGCACTCATCCTCTGTCTGATGTGAGACCATTTTCCCCCAAAGGGCAACAGGGTGGTCACTCCAACGCACCTATGGATGGTGGCGAGCAATGGAGGTCATACCGAGTCATTGTCTGAGGCCTGCAAGGTTATTTAGGGCACCTTCTCTTGGAGGATGGCAAGTTAAATGAAATAAATGTTTTAAAAAGTTGATGGCCAAAGGATGAGCACTCATTCATTGTATAATAGACGACTCATTTGCCCCCACAGGGCAACAGAGTGAGACTGAACTGTCAAGGTTGTGTCTTTGTCATTTTCTGGAAGCCCAGAAGGCTTTCTAGGGCACCTTCCTTTGGAGGTTAACTAGTATCTTTTGTTGTGCAAATAAACTACTTAAAAAAGTTGCTTGTCTAGAGTCTAGTGGAACCTTCTCATTATTCCACCCATTTGTGAGACACCACCATTCCCTATTGTTCATCTACTCCAACTTATGTGTTGTGTGGATCCCCTTTTCCTTCAGCCTAGATGCTTACAGTGTCAAGTGTCAAGTCATCCCCTTTAACCTTACCTCGTTTCATTTACCTTCAATCTTGAATAGCAAAATGGACAAATGGATAAATGAGTATACACTGGAGGTTCTTGCTTAGAGCAATTGATTACTTTGCTTTAGATGTATTAATTATATTATGTGCTTATAAATTATAATCACCAGCAAAAGCTACTTAATAACTTATACTTGAGTATTACTGTTAACATAGATAATTGACCATGCATATCCATTTTGTATTTTGCAGTATCAGAGTTTAGCATTTGGATCCTCATTTGATCATTTTTTACTTGATCAACCCAATTTGACCAAGTTAGCAGCAAGGTCCAAAAGAGTTTTGACCGATGATTGTGGATGATGATTATTTATGGTCTATCAGTGTCCATTAGACATATTAATGCTTCAGATGGTGGTTTGTTATGATGGCTTGTGTTATTTTCAAGATTATCAGCATTTACATGCTTTATTATTATTATTGTTCTGACATGAATGGGGCCTCTAATGTACATTTTTTATGGACATATGGTGTATGGGTACTCAGTCCTAGTGGATTTGTGTTGATTAAGTTGTCATTGATGCCAACAGTGCCTGGTCATTGATGTCAACAATGTCTGGTGGAGGTCGTGGTTGTATTGGTCTTGGTGCCCCCTGTGGAGCCCCTTAGAGTGAAGAATTTGTGTGTGTTGTTTGCTATGTTGCACTGGTCTCGGGGACGGGGGGACGTAGGGGACGCGGGGACGAGTTTCCGGGACGGCTAGAGCGCACCCCCAATTTTTCAGGGGACGGCAATTATATAATATAAAAAATTAAAATTAATTTAAAAATAATATATATATATATATATAATTAAAATTTAAAAATAAAAAGTATTTGTAGCATAATATTAAAATAGCTTCCATGAATTTTTATCATAAAACAATGAAACATTTAAACATCAAAACTTAAAAGGTG